>JACEFZ010005036.1:37500-107500 GCA_014155875.1 Cepaea nemoralis | reverse complement strand
GAAGAAGAAGAAAGAAAGAAAGAAAGAAAGAAAGAAAGAAAGAAAGAAAGAAAGAAAGAAAGAAAGAAAGAAAGAAAGAAAGAAAGAAAGAAAGAAAGAAAGAAAGAAAGAAGACGACGACGACGATGTAGAAGAAAAGACCAAGAAGAGCGAAGAGAACCAAGTCCCTCAATACTCCCTACTCAGGTCGGACGTGTCACCGGACAGGCGCAAACACCTCACTCGCCCTCTGGGCAGTCTTCCAGCAGTTTCTACCCCAGGCGCAACAGAACGAAGAGGCTCCGAACGTTGTTTCGGCTAACCAGGACGATCCCTGTGTAGACTCCATTTGTAAACGTCAGTGGACAGAAGATATACCTGGACACATGACACCGGCTCTCCTGGGAGAGAAGCCATTAAATCACGGACCACACGGACTCCTACAAGTTAACCAACTTGCTACAGGCCTCGTCACGTAGACCAGACTGGGAATAACATCTTCTCAATTAACTCCCTCAGCTTCCATCTCTTTTTATAAGTAATACTTGCCTAATTATGTTAGTTAAGTTGGATGCGTTGCCTTTACAGGACGTCGCAGTCAACCCCAGCATTTTCTTTTGTCTGTGAATCATTGGCAAGTTTACGTTCAGTAGTTTGTCATTGCTTTCTGAACGGTCGACACTCATACCATTATATGAAAACCAAAGCAAGGCGATCTGCTGTAAAATCTTCCTGCAGCTGTGTTTCGAAAGCGGTATGCGTGATCACGACTCGCGTCGGTAACCACTTCGCCACAGAGTCGGCTAATTAAATGGAGGGAATACTGCCATTCTAAACATTATTAAATATGCTCTGTGTGAAATCTTAACTGTTAAAGAAATACAGCTCATTATTTCCTTAATTTTCATAACTATCACGTTGTTGTTAGTTGCATATCATTTACAAGACGTGGCAGTAAACAGAAGCTTTTTTTCTGATTTCTTGACAAGTTTTAAGTTCAATAAAAAGCCATTGATTTCTTAACGATCGGCGCTCGTACAATTGTATGAACTACCAGCGCAAAGTGGTTTGCTGCAGAAGCGCCCACAATAATGACATTGTAAGTGAACATAAAGGCCATATTTCAAATGTCCAACCACAGCAATGACATTTTAAGTGGGATAAAAGACGATATTTCAAATGTCCAACCACAGCAGTGACATTGTAAGTGGGATAAAAGCCGATATTTCAAATGTCCAACCACAGCAATGACATTGTAAGTGGAAATAAAGGCGATATTTCCAATATCCAACCACAGAAATGACATTTTGAGTGAGAGGAAACGACGGTATTTCAAATATCCAGCCACAGCAATGACAATATAAGTGGAAATGAAGGCGATATTTCCAATATCCAGCCACAGCAATGACATTTTGAGTGGGGAAAAAAGACGATATTTCAAATATCCAGCCACAGCAATGACAATATAAGTGGAAATAAAGACGATATTTCCAATATCCAACCACAGCAATGACAATATAAGTGGAAATAAAGACGATATTTCCAATATCCAACCACAGCAATGACAATACAAGTGGAAATAAAGACGATATTTCCAATATCCAACCACAGCAATGACAATACAAGTGGAAATAAAGACGATATTTCCAGTATCCAACCACAGCAATGACAATACAAGTGGAAATAAAGACGATATTTCCAATATCCAACCACAGCAATGACAATATAAGTGGAAATAAAGACGATATTTCCAATATCCAACCACAGCAATGACAATACAAGTGGAAATAAAGACGATATTTCCAGTATCTAACCACAGCAATGACAATACAAGTGGAAATAAAGACGATATTTCCAGTATCCAACCACAGCAATGACAATACAAGCAGAAATAAAGGCGAGATTTTAGATGTACAACCAGAGGATGAGAATTGTTCCAAGAACTATTGGTATATAATGATCTTTTGACTATTGTGCTTGGATACCTAGCGGATATCCTACTCTATCTATCAAATGAGGAACATTAAGCGCTTGCCCTTGAATGTTAGAAAAAGAGTTCTTGCAAATTTACCACACGGCTGCGAATCCTGGACAATTAGTAAACAGATGAAACAATTCCTAGAAACATTGGAGATGTGGTTTTTATAGAAGAATGCTGAAAATTAATTGGGCAATCAAAATGAGCAATCGGGAAATTCTGAGGGAGCTAAGTCGCAAAGACAACTTAACCACAAACATCAGAAAGAAGCAGTCATCATTCTGGGGCCATATTATGAGAAGACAACAACAACTGGAACGTGTTGTGACAACCAGAAAGATTTGTGGAAAGAGAGATATAGGAAGACAGCGTGAGAAGATTCTTGGCATTCTTGCATCATGGCATGGAATGGAGTCAACACACGAATTGATCCATGCCTTTGAAGATTTCAATTTGTGGAGAGGCATGACCGGCAAGGCACTGGGTGATGATGATCCTTCTTTGAAGACTAAGGACACGAGGCAGTCGTGTGCAAGTTGTACGTTAAAAATCTCACGGTAGTTGGAAATCCCAAAGAGTAGGTCGGACAACCGCCGCCATGTGAAAATTGTTAGGAAACGTATTATCATCATCATGTGCCATGGCGATAAGCGTGGGTGGTCATGTTTCGCCATCTCCTTCGATCACCAGAGTCGTGGATCGGCCGAGTATTCTTGTCTCGACTATATCACGTTTCCAAGCCATCCAGGTATTTACTTCTCTGCCCTCCCCGAAACGTATACCTAATCCGGATAGATAGGGCGCGTTATCTTGGATATTGGAATATGTCTAGAGGAAGCGAACCTTACACTAATGCACTCCGAGGCCGGGCATACGAACCTTTGAGATGCACAACCAGATATGGCGTATTCTTTTGGAAAGAAGCTGGAAGATGAAGAAGATGAAACAAAACATTGGAGTTTACCATTATGATACATGGAAATATGAGACAGAAATACCCGTGTGCCGGCTTTTAGTTCAATGCTGTTGATACGAGAGAAAGAAGACGCACGAGAAGAAAATGGATCGACGACATCAACGACACTGTAGAATCACATGAAATAACACAATCCAGTGCCACCCATGGAGCGCTGGAAGATCAGGTTTTCTCCCCACGACCACAAAAGTGGATGATGATGATGATGATGATGATGAGGATGATGATGATGATGATGATGATGATGATTATGACGATGATGATGAGGATGATGATGATGATGATGATGCTCTATCAGTGAGTTTCAACGTCAACTTATTAAGGCAGATATTGACTACCGTCCATACAACTATTACTACTTCTAGTGCACTGGGCTGATTTTTTCTTGTCGATTAGCTGTCCCTATCACCTGTGTCCCTCGCCATCAGGTGAACCCTGTATATATGGTAAACGCTACTTTTAGATGATAACACTAACATAGCATTCCCTAATGCCAGTGTCCCTCGCCATCAGGTGAACCCTGTATATATGGTAAACGCTACTTTTAGATGATAACACTAACATAGCATTCCCTAATGCCAGTGTCCCTCGCCATCAGGTGAACCCTGTATATATGGTAAACGCTACTTTTAGATGATAACACTAACATAGCATTCCCTAATGCCAGTGTCCCTCGCCATCAGGTGAACCCTGTATATATGGTAAACGCTACTTTTAGATGATAACACTAACATAGCATTCCCTAATGCCAGTGTCCCTCGCCATCAGGTGAACCCTGTATATATGGTAAACGCTACTTTTAGATGATAACACTAACATAGCATTCCCTAATGCCAGTGTCCCTCGCCATCAGGTGAACCCTGTATATATGGTAAACGCTACTTTTAGATGATAACACTAACATAGCATTCCCTAATGCCAGTGTCCCTCGCCATCAGGTGAACCCTGTATATATGGTAAACGCTACTTTTAGATGATAACACTAACATAGCATTCCCTAATGCCAGTGTCCCTCGCCATCAGGTGAACCCTGTATATATGGTAAACGCTACTTTTAGATGATAACACTAACATAGCATTCCCTAATGCCAGTGTCCCTCGCCATCAGGTGAACCCTGTATATATGGTAAACGCTACTTTTAGATGATAACACTAACATAGCATTCCCTAATGCCAGTGTCCCTCGCCATCAGGTGAACCCTGTATATATGGTAAACGCTACTTTTAGATGATAACACTAACATAGCATTCCCTAATGCCAGTGTCCCTCGCCATCAGGTGAACCCTGTATATATGGTAAACGCTACTTTTAGATGATAACACTAACATAGCATTCCCTAATGCCAGTGTCCCTCGCCATCAGGTGAACCCTGTATATATGGTAAACGCTACTTTTAGATGATAACACTAACATAGCATTCCCTAATGCCAGTGTCCCTCGCCATCAGGTGAACCCTGTATATATGGTAAACGCTACTTTTAGATGATAACACTAACATAGCATTCCCTAATGCCATTGTCCCTCGCCATCAGGTGAACCTTGTATATATGGTAAACGCTACTGTTAGATGATAACACTAACATAGCATTCCCTTATACCAGTGTCCCTCGCCATCGGTAGCGTAGCTGCCGATAAGGTCTCCCATGTCGGGCACGTCAAGAGATATGGACCAGGCGAAGTGAGACACAAATCTGTAGCCCTGTAGCGCGACTGAGGATATTCAAAAGCAAAATGTGTGTCCACACCAGATGTACTACGCCAAGGACTTAACGAAACAATACAAGCTAACGTGTTTATAATGACACACTCGCACCATTGTCCTGGTAAGCAAGGAACACTAGCCTCTATACTACCGCAATCGCGCACAGAAACAAAAACACACAGTGTAAAAAGTAATGTCTGAACCACGACAACTTGACTCCTGCAGACTGAGTGTGTAATTACCCCAACTTGGCCATCAACCACATCTCTCTGTTATAGACAGAAGTCGCCTTATAGAACCCAACTTCACCATTATCTATCCGTGCTAAATGGTGTAATGACTAGATATAAACCAAGCCAGCCTCTCTGCGAGTGTTCCAGTAGTTACGTGCGAACTGGCTCAAGTAACATTCAGCCTGAGAAAGAAACCATCCGCCCGCCTGAGCTAACTAAGCCGAGAATTCCTCATATCCTGATGGTTAGTGTTGGATCACATTTATTCTAATTATTTCTGAGTTTTCCTTCTCCCGGCTACTTCTTTTATCAGGCGCCGCTTGTGGGGTCTAGCGGAGTTAGTTGTTTTATTTTATGTAGCGTTGAGAGTTAGGCAAATGCAATGCAACATAGAAGAGACAGTCGGGGAACGAGAGACAAAAATAAAACTTGAAACAATGTGTCGGGGTTGTGAGAAAACAAAGAAAATGGATATAAAACTGTATGACGAGGAAAGTTATTCATAAGTAATACACCGTCCAGAAAGCAATGGCAAACTACTGAACGTAAACTTGCCCAGGAATCACGAACAGCCAAAAAATTCCGGGTTTGACTGCTACGTCCGTAATGTATATGCAGGTGACTTTTTTAAAAAAATACTCCATCGTCAACCTCTGGGTGATTTACCAGGCAGTTTTACTTCAGTAATTTTCCATAGTTTCCTGAACGAGAAATCAACATTGAAGTAGGAAATTTACCCACTACCCCATCATCTGTACCGGATGTTTAACGATATACCAGAAAGATTGAAGGAGCACTGTGGAGAAATGTACGAAGACACTACAAAGTCTGTGGAGAAATGTACGAAGACACTACAAAGTCTGTGGAGAAATGTACGAAGACACTACAAAGTCTGTGGAGAAATGTACGAAGAGACGACAAAGTGCCCAGATAATATTCATGAAAGTGTAGAGAAAGGACCAGAACTTTTATTAGAGGAAGTACGATCAGCAGCACAAGTTCCGAAGAAAGAGAAATCACCATGTTGTGACGACATACCAGCGGAAAAAATCCAAGTAGGAGAAGCCAGCTTCCATGTCAGTCATGCACTGTGTGTCAACATCTGGAATAGCACTATTTGGTCCAAAGCATTGAGGGGATACATCTTCATCCATCTACCAAAGAAAAGAAACTTAACACTGTGCCCTTGTATTGAACCATCGTTCTAATAATTCAAAATTATCTTGCACTTTTTTTCATGAAGAGGATCGAAAGTAAATTAGAATATGAATTACTCCAAGTAAACGCTTGCTTCACATAGGGCAGAGTAACCGGGGACAATATCTTCAACATGAGAATCATCTATACGGCTTGAGGTATATGAGGGTATATGGTGCTAACTACATAAATTTAGACACTCAAATGGGGATGTACTCAATATCATACCAATTGCCTTCACTTTCCAAGATGTTGTTGCTTCTAAGGTTATGGAGCTAAACCTGGATGAGGATTCCAACACGTGACCAGCGCGCCAGTTGACCAGAGTGGTAGCCACTGCCCTGCTACATCTCCCAGCATATGCTTGAACATGTTACAATTGTATAAATGCAAAACATTGGAACGACACAAATACAAAATATTACAACGATACCAAGGCAAAACATTAGAACGACTTGAATGCTGGTGTGATATATTTATGATGGAATCAAGAGTGATAAATGTAATTTATTGATTATCTAAAGTCAGTTCTTAGTCAGATATGACTGAGCTACCGTATGACAATAGACGGTACCACCTGCTTTCCGTTAGCGCCGAGTGTTAGACGACGCTCACGAAACACGACACCTCACATTTTGCTAACGGCTTCGGGCAGAGGAGCGCAATTTGGAGGGTACAAACCTTATCCTGGTGCGAGGAAATGCAACCCAAAGACTAAATGTCATGGCAGGGCAACCAGAATCTAAGCCTTGGTCGGCATCTGGTCTGGGATCGATTCTCTGACAAGCGAGCAGTAAGAGCTTTGCTTTGCTGACCTGGCAGCTTCTGCAGCTGGTCTAGTTCCAGGTGTATTGGTGTTATCTTTCCTCTGGAGTAAACTAGGCAGGCCGAGAGAGAGGGATCATACTGCATGGACAACACATGGTCTTTACAATTTAGCCCAGGCTTTGTGTTAGGGTGAGGTGTAACTCCATCCCTAGTCTCGGCCATGGGTTGTAGCTATTGTGCCTTTATTTGTTTTTTTTTTTTTTTTTTGAAGCATTCTATGACAAACTACTCGTATCATCTGCCAAGACGGCTAGGTACCAGTACATTGATTATCACTCGGTGAGCCAAAACTGAAGAATACTATATAGGATTCGATTTGTGTCTTCTGAAGATTAAGTCTTGCTATAATATCCTCGCCCTGAGTCTGTTTTCTAAGCGATATAAGTCACAATTGGATAAAAGTAATGGGTGGTGGAATGGCTTATGTGTACATTGTCCGCCTTTAACTCGGACAGACCTGGTACCTTTTATACTATATTCCAAAGCAGAACCATAACAGACAAAGCATTATGCTACACAGCCAATATATGTAATTACATGTTTTTCCGTGTAGAGTAGACTGCATTAAGGCCTTCAACAGTGTTAAACTTCAGAGATTGTGAACATAAATTATCAGAAGTAGACCGTTGTCAATACATTTGAATACGTCAATTGAATCTTTATATCATCAACAACAAGCGGCTGTCAGAGTATGTGACGGAATATTCAACAGGTGAGCAGTGGCTCAGTAGCCAGCACGTCTGCTTGCCGGTTCGCTGACCATGTGTTGGAATTCATATTGAAGTGGATGTTGACCATTGACCTGGGCTATCAGGTGGACACACTCTAAACTGGGTACCAGGAAATGTCTGTGAAAGTAAAGGCTGCCGGTATGCTAATGACCACATCAGTCCTCGAGTCCCCTGTGATTACATATATAGGGTTATCACCCTACGTCGATACGCATCAACGAGTGTCTTTCTTACTAAAAATAATTAAAAAAACTGTTCTGAAGCAGTTTCATGCTAGGGTCTGTGAGGAGATGACGCCATCACATTTCTTAGGCCGAGAGCAAAGGGTCCAATCTTTCCCTTTGGCAAGCGACGAGCCCATGCGTCGCATCGTGTTCATTGCATTACCTGCACAGTTCGCTATCAACGTCGCGAGTGTGCCATCATGTTTTCTCTGAAGAAGAGACTTGTGAATGCATATTTTTTTAATGTTGCATATCCCTTACAGGACGTTGCAGTCAACACCAGCATTTTTCAGCTGCTGTTGATATACTAGGCAAGATTACGCTCAGTAGTTTGCCTTTGCTTTCTGAGCGACCGGCTCACATACACCTAAGTTACCAACGCGGCGCTACTTATTCTCGCGCAGGTTACGTTACTCACGAGAATATACGGAATTACGGAGAAAGACGTTAACCACCTAGGCCAGGGAGAATGCATATTAGGAACGAGTAATGCAATATTACAATACATGGACAAACGCTAGAAGAATTGGACAAACAAATATCCCTGTCAAACGCATTGGGGCGTGTTGGGTGCTAATCCCATATTTCTATAAACCAAGCCACATTCAGTGGGTGATGTTATTAATTTCACGCCGACTTCACTTCCCTGAAATTATCTTGCTACCATTTTCAGACTTAGTTCACCTGGGAGCTTTAGTCAATTGTATCCCCGCCTCGGGGAAGATGGAACAATTTGATCACCGAGCCGGCATACGAGTGGTCCGACCACTGCGTTTCGGCGGCGCGCGCCAGAAGAGGCTAACGTCTGTACATATGGCTGATCCTGTATAGGCGGTGACAGTAGTTCAGGTAGATACATCACAGGAAGACTACAGACAGCCTCATCTCACATTGCAAGACTGAATCATGTACAGAAATTCAATGCAGGTCAGCATGACCGAAATGATAAGAGCTTTCTAAATTTCCGGGTGCTTATGCCAAGGTAGCGGGTTCAATCCCCCACATCAGTCAGTTGGACTACAATGTTGATTTCTCGTCCTTGACTAGGGGACGAAAATTGCAAGTACCTCTGAAGTCGGGGTGGGCTCGCCTGATGGAGAGGTACACTGGTAATAAGGAAAGGTAATCCACACGCAAACATCAGTCAAGTGTACTAGAAGTAGTAGCACGAGTATGAACTACGCTTGAGTTCAAAGCGAGGGAACGCAACAAAAAAAACAAAGAATAGAAAAGCAACACAAGCTCTCCCATTAAGATTAAGCTATACACGTCACTTGGGGCACATATGTTTGTTAGAAGTGACTCTGACTGCAGTAACAGAACAGAGGATTCAGGCTTTCAAATGCAAGTGATTTAGAACTCTGTTATCCCGGGAAGGGATATATTTTGTTGACGAATGCCTTCGAGAACAACGACATTGGAATAGACATCAACTACCGCATGGATGGAAAGTTATTCAATCTCAGAAGGCTGAAAGCTAAAACCAAAATTGACTGCGACACCGTCAGAGAGCTCCTGTTTGCTGGTGATTGCGCTCTATACGCCAACTCAGAGGTGGGCATGCAACATAATGTTTCAGCTTTCTCACATGCCTGTGCCAACTTTGGGCTCAATGTCAATTTGGAGAAGACTGTAGTTATGTACCAGCCAGCTCCAGGGAATAATCACACTGTGCCGAATATCAATGTGAATGGTCATAGTCTAAATGTTGTGAACAAATTCACCTATCTTGGCAGCACTGTGTCACAAGCTGCCACAATTGATGACGAAGTGAATGCAAGAATCTCCAAGGCCAGCGCGGCCTTTGGCAGAGTGTACAAGAATGTATGGACAGAAATGGAATAAGCCTGCAAACAAAGCTGAAAGTCTATAAAGCAGTTGTATTATCCACACTGCTATATGCTTGTGAAACATGGACTGTTTATCAGCGACACGCTAGGAAATTAAACCACTTCCACACAGTCTGCCTTAGGAAGTTACTGAAGATTAAATGGCAAGACAAGATCCCAGACACTGAAGTCGTAGAAAGAGCGTCCATGCCCAGTATCCACACTCTACTAATGAAGAATCAGATTCGCTGGGCTGGTCACTTGACTCGCATGCCAGATCCATCCATCCATCCATCATGTGCCATGCCGGTAAGCGTGGGCGGTCATGTTTTGCCATCTCACTCGATCACCAGAGTCGTGGATCAGCTCTGTGTTTCTGTCTCGACCATGCCACGAGGTCAAGCCATCCAGGTATTTGCTTCTAGGTCTTCCCTTGGTCTGTTCCCTTCGATCTTACCAGGTGTCACCAAGTTCTCCAATTCATTTCTACTCATAGCATGCCCAAAAAATTTTGACTGTCTGTGTCTAATATCTCTAATCAGTTTACGAGCTTCATTTGTTTCTTGAAGGATCTGTTCATTGGTCTTTCTGGCTGGCCATGGTATCAAATGCCAGATCACAGGCTCCCTAAACGAATTTTTTTACGGCGAGTTGCGTTGTGGTAAACGCTCTCAAGGCGGCCAGAGGAAACGCTTTAAAGACACTCTGAAAATCTCACTGAATACTTTTGGAATTCATCATGACACCTGGGAGACTGCAGCCAGAGACCGAAATTCGTGGCGTGCATCATTACGCAAGGGTGCAGTCACTTGAGAGGCAACCAGGACTGCAAGAGCTGTGAAGAAAAGACACAACAGAAAAACCACTGCAAAAAATCCTCCTCCAGAAATGTCAAGCATTCTTTGTCCACATTGTCAAAGAACATTTCAAGCCAAAATAGGCTTTATCAGCCATCTTAGAACTCACGGCTCCATACTTTCAACTCCACTGGATGAAATGAATGGTCATCATCATTCTTGATGGACAAACAACAACATCCAGGGAAGGTTAATCCGGTCAACAAATGCCCGCAGAAGTCGGATGTGTCGGCCTATCGGCGTAAGAACGCAGCTCTGCTGTAAACAGGCACAACGCAATCATATCCGGAAAAGAAAAAAAAACTCAGGATGAACGAAGAAGAAGAAGAAGAACTATTCTATGCATTTGGAAAAGATAACACAAAACAAATGGCTATGTTAGAGACAAAGTAAGTACCCGTGCCAATGAGCAAGTCCTACAAGAAACAAAGAAATGAATCATCAAAAACAAACAAACAAAATACACGTGAAGTAGACGGTAAGCAGAATACCGAGACCATCTAGAACATGATCACAAGTACAAAATCGACGTTGCGGCCTAAGCCTACGTCAACACAGAAACAACAAACAAACACTGACACAATTACATGAAAGACACTACATGACAATATAAATATAAAACTTACACAACTGTATACTTGCTGTGAACTGGACTCGTGCTTCGTGAAATCATCTTTTATGAATACTACAAAGTCACAAAATGAAGGGGTGGGGTGGGTGGGTTAAGAGTCTAAAAGTCAATAATACCACAGGCAAACAAACCCTTAACTTGTTAGAGAATTTAGACGTAGGGATTACAGTTGTTTTACTGGAGTTGGGGGGGGGGGGGGGGTGGGAGAACTTGGTGACAACTGCAAGACTAGGGGTGAAAGGAACAAAGGAAAGGCATAGAGATAAATATTCGATACAAAAACGTAGAGCTGATCCACGACTCTGGTGATCGTATGAGATGGCGAAACATGACCGCCCACGTTTAACGGCATGGCACATGCTGATGTTGAGGTGCGCATGCAGGTCATCACGAACCACGTTTTTTGAAACATCGGAAGCTTGGCCTGGTTGTGGAATGTCACATGTCATGACATCATCTCGAGGGTAATCCTTGAAGGACCAGGTGCGGTCGAGCGGAGAAGAGGTAGGAAGACAACAGGAAGACAAAGTCCTGGTCTGTCACTGCCACTGTCATTTACTGTCATTAAAGTACCTTGCGGTGTATGGCAGGGGTGTAATGGGCCTGGGGAATTAAGGCCGCCTGGCTAGTGCAGTCACCGGGAACAGTGCAGGTTAAGGTTTTCTTTTGTCACAGATAGAAACAAATCCACACCTTACCGAGGATTCGAACTCGGGTCTCCCGAATGAGAATCCGGCATTCTAGCCAGTCGACCAGCCGCTCTTCAGTGGACTTCTGGCATTAAAGAATGAATGACAAAGAAATATGTCCACAATTATGTGCGTTACTGAGGACAGTAGGTGATTGGGGACTCTACTGATGTATCCATTCTCACACGACTACGACAAATGTCAGGTGTTACCAGATAAAATTATAATACTGTTAACAATACAATGATATACTGAAATACAGAAGAGCCAGTGGTTCGGCCATATCGTTAGAATGCAACATCATCAACAGCCAGCACTAGTCCTACATCAAAGAAGATCTGCTATGAGAGCAAGAGGACGCCCGAGAAGAAATGGATTGACGACATCATAAACAGTGTTCGTTCACACGGAATGACACTATCCAGTCCCACCCATGCGTCGCTGAATGTATTTCTCCCCACGACGCATAACGGCAAAAGTGGAAGATGATGTTGATGCTGATGATGAACAATACGGGATGTGAAGGTACGGATCCTCAATATAAATATAATTTGCTCTCATCAGCATATTCATCATATGCAGCGCTGAGCGGCACTGGCGATCATGCCGCTCCATGTCCTGTGTTCCTGATTCCATCGACCAGTAAACTTCCTCTCTGCCACTCTGTTCAGCCACCAGTCATCCTCTCCGCCTGTTGCTGATTCCATCGACCAGTAAACTTCCTCTGCTCCACTCTGTTCAGCCATCAGTCATCCTCTCCGCCTGTTCCTGATTCCATCGACCAGTAAACTTCCTCTGCTCCACTCTGTTCAGCCACCAGTCATCCTCTCCGCCTGTTGCTGATTCCATCGACCAGTAAACTTCCTCTCTTCCACTCTGTTCAGCCACCAGTCATCCTCTCTTCCACTCTGTTCAGCCACCAGTCATCCTCTCTTCCACTCTGTTCAGCCACCAGTCATCCTCTCCGCCTGTTGCTGATTCCATCGACCAGTAAACTTCCTCTCTTCCACTCTGTTCAGCCATCAGTCATCCTCTCCGCCTGTTCCTGATTCCATCGACCAGTAAACTTCCTCTGCTCCACTCTGTTCAGCCACCAGTCATCCTCTCCGCCTGTTGCTGATTCCATCGACCAGTAAACTTCCTCTGCTCCACTCTGTTCAGCCATCAGTCATCTTCTTCTCCTGCTGATTTCTCCGACAGTTTTGAAGTTATCGCGTCAGAGATGATCATTCTTGTCGTGTATTACAATCCAAGGGCTGCCTTGTTTGGTCAGTAGATTGTGCTCAGGTTAATCAACACTGGAGAGCAGTTGTCACACAGTGACTAGTACGCTTGCCAGTTGGCATAGCAGTCATTTGTTCGGATCCTTATCGAGGCGGAGATTCTATTATTTAAATGACCGGGGCTCCCGGGTCGATCCATTCTAGAATGATTGCCGGGAAATGTTCTTTGAAGTAAAGGCGGCCTACCTTAAACTGACCCAATCACATATCAAGTGTTGAGTGGACTATATACGTATGGAACTAGCATCATATACCTAAAAATCCCCAAGGCGTAGAAAAGAATAATTGTTAACGCTTTTCAATATTGAGGCTTATGTTTGAGAGTTCGTTTTTAGTGGGATTACTTTATTGCAACGAACATGCTCAACAGTCGCTGAGTTGAATTGAGCTAAGAACCGACATCACTGCACTCAAGACATTTCCATACGCGCTCCGTCCCCTCGTTCAACAACCAGTGAAGAGTCATACTTCTAATCGTTCCCAACTCTATCTGAGTGAAAGTTCTCATGGTCTTCCGTCTCATTTTGAGATTCTTCCAGAATCCCTGCCGATCCAGCGCATTATCATTCTTTCCATATACGGATTCTCAATCTGTTTCCCCACCATCTCCACCTGGTCCCACAGGAGCACGACCACCTCTCTCTTGTCTTTAAATAATCTACCATCAAGAGATTCATTTCCTGCCAGCCTGTCTGCCTGTTAATTTCCCCGCAGCCAATGATTCACATAGCAAAATAGGCAACAGAATTTAGTCTGGAAAAGTTACACCCTTCCAACGCGATCTTTCTTCTTCATTTTATTTGTGTGTGGTGTCCCCATATTCTCTGTCCTCGTTGATAGTGTTATTTATAAGTAGTTATACTTTACCGCTGCGGTAGTAACATACCTATGTTCAACCATACTGTTGTACAACCCTGCACGCTCTCTAGAAGCGAAAATTGAGCATCATCTCTGCAACACTTGCAAATTTATTGCGCATCTTTGCTGTTTATGATTATATACTATATTATATGATTATGTTGTTGTTGTGATTGTGTTGTCCCTGATAAAGGATATGCCTAACCAAAATGGCGGATATATATTATAGCGACAATTTATATTTACTTCACTTCTGCGAGTTTACATATTTGTCTCTAATTTGTTTGTATATGTTTGCATTATCTCCAAGCAGGATTGGTGTTACCGTGATTTCTATTCACCTGACTCGGAATCGTTGTGATTTACAGTATATAATTTGTCTTTGTTATCAAAAGCATGGGAACTCTTCTTTATCTACTGCAGAATGGGACGGAGCACGTGTGGAACTGTCCGGAATGCACTAGTGTTGATTCTTGACGTCATATTTCATATTTGTTTCTTGTTTCTATGGAAAGATCAGGTTGTGTGACGGTGTGTTCCATGCTCAGTCTTCGTAGACTTAGATGGATAGGACACGTTACGAGGATGGATGATGGTAGAATACCAAAGGACATCTTTTTTGATGAATTATAGGTAGATAGGAGATCTTAGGGTCGGCCTCTACTAACTACTACGATACAAAGATGTGTAAGCGGGACATGATTGATACAAGCATTGATAATGCACGTTGGGAGCAAGTCGCCGCTGAACGTGTTGCACGGAGGCCAAATATCAGATATGGAATAAAGACCCAGGAGACAATTATTGCAAATAAGTCACACACCGAGCGTGTGAGACGTAAGATGGTGCATGATGGTGAAAATTATCAGGTGGTCACATGCATCCACTGTGGACGAACATGTACAGCGCGAATCGGTCTTAACAGCCACATTCGCCACCGCCATGGGTTGTAGTTATTAAGTCTTTTTTGAAGCACAATGTAACAAACTATCGTCTGTCAAGGCGGCAAGGTGCCAATGAATGAATGGTTCTGTGCAGTGTCCCAACATATCTTTATTTATTTTTGTTTCTTACGTTTCATTGTGTATTGCCGTAATCCACCGCAAACAACACCTTTCTTAAGGTATCACATTTTATATGTTGTTCCTATGCAGCAACCCAAATATCTTTATTTATTGTTGCTCCTTTAGTTGCATTTGTATTGCCTTATCCCACCACAACAACACCTTTCTTAAGGCATCACCTTTTCCTCTGTTGTCCACCTACACTAACATTATACATCTGTCCATTGCAACAACTAGACACATCATGTTCATGGCATTCTTCCATTTAACAGCATCACTTTAAAATCCTTACACACTATCCACTCTTCTCCCTCGCAGTTGTTTCTCGGTCCTGAAAAATACAAACCATACTCCTTAAGCTTAGGTCACCGGGGGACATCATTCATCCACTTTAGTTTCTGTTGCCATGTAATATTTCGCCACTGGAGATCCGTTATGCTGTCAGAAACTATTTGATACGCGGAATTTTTGGAATACGGAGGCACATTGGTTCTTATGTTTCTTGTTTCAGGGTATGGCTGACGGTAAATTTACAACCATGATATTTACACATAGATATTGTTCTTGTATGATAGTGATAGGTATTTTATTTTTCAACAGAATATAAATGTGAAATACAGAAGTTGTGAACTGTAAATTGTGTTTGGGCTAGAAAATGATGCACATACACTACCAGAATGTAAGTTTATAAGCGATATGATTTAGTTAAAATAGTCTCTTTTTTTCTCTTTATTCCCTATAGAAGCATACGTCTTCAACCAACACACTCAGTGTCTCCTTATCCTAGGCTATCCCGTGCAGCTCAGTTCAATGCCCTCCACATGTTATTCATTTCTGTCTCTACTTCTCTTCTCATAGTGTTTTTGGGGTCTTTCTCTATTTCTTTTTATCGGTGGACTTCAGGGAAGAGCCTTTCTAGTGATACTATTCTCATCTTTTCTCAATTCATTTCTTAATCCAGCGCCAGTGTATTCTCTTGGCCTCTTGATTCACTTGCATTTGTAGAATTACCTTCATGGACTCCACATTGGTGATTCTATTATTCCGTTTTTTTCTTAGCCACCGAAACAAACATTTGCAGTTTATTTGTAGTTGTTTAGTCGTTCTCCGTGTTTCTTATCAATACAGTAGTTTTTATTTTCAGTTTGAGTTGCAGATACTAAGTGTGATGCTTAGATTTACTTATTTGTACCTCCACAAGTGTTCTAGTAGTTAGTTACACTGCATTTAGGGAATTTGTGGCTTCCTGCACTAGATATTGTTCACATTTGTTTCTGTTTGAAGACTTCTGGTAGCCATGTAATCCCAATCTGTAGTCTCTGACGTCTTTGAGACTCTGCTATCTTGTTATTATGGTTAATTATGGCGTTTCTTTAATAAATTCTTTCCAGGAAAGTCTAGTTCCAAATATGCATTCCTCCCTGACCTTCTGAACCCACATGGGCTGACGGTATAACACAATAAGCAATGATAATGATGTACAGATAAAGTTAAACCAGAAGACAAGACCGACTTTGTAAACGGTGGACAGAAGGAAAAAGATATTCCATGGGAATCACGATAGGTAAAGCCCATAAACGGGCACTCTCCCACTGTTTATGCATCATATCGATACCGACAGATACAAGAGGAACAAGTTGAGATGAAACGATGAGATTGAGTTAATCTAATCTCCTCTTCTCGTTTATATACCAAGAAACTCACCAAAATCAAACACAGATACATACACTCACGACATACAGACATTTAACCATACCACACACACACACACACACACACACACACACACACACACACACACACACACATAATAAAAACACATGCTTTAAAAAAACATATCATAGAAAACTTCTCACACATATTCACACTTCATACACATATCAGATAAATCATAAAAAAATATATCGCACATATTCACACATACAAACACACACGCGCAAACACACACACACTTGAGACATAACATATAAAACAAATACATATCCACACTTTTTCTTCTTCTTCTTCAGCATTCCGAGCCATTGAGGTTCTTTGCTGCAAATACAATCTGTCTCCATTCGTCTCTCTGGTGGACCTTCTCTTGCCACACTTCAAACACACAAAATAAGCCAAATGAGCACGAACAAATCAAACGATCAACATGATATTGCGGAGCAGAAAACGTGATAATATTGTCATCAAAACAATGTGTTTATTTGTTGTTTCACCTTGTGTAACAAAACGTGCTAATATGTCACATAAATAAACAAATAAACCGGCAGAAAATACAGCAGAACAGTCATGAAACAATAACAGAATACAGCAACAATAAACGCAGGTTACAGGTCCTGTTCAGTGGAGATCTTTACCGTGGTGACTGCGGTATGGAGTTGTATTCTCTGTGCTTAGATTCTCCTCTATGGCAGGACACTGGAGCACTTACAGAGATATCCACGTATGGTGAACTTCATCCTTAACAATATAATGTGGCGTTAATATTTAACGTTAAAATTAACGCCATGTATATTTTTTAAGAGTCAGATGTATTAGGTATTTACATATACTAGGTCGCTGCTTAATGATATAGAGTGACTGGTCCCAGTCTCTTCACGCTTTTTTCCAAGACAGTTTTCAAGAAATATGTATATTATGCTCTACTCATTTTAGCAGACTAGGTCGGTCCTGGAGACTGGATAGGAAAAATAACAACTAAAGAATATAAAACATCCAGAAATATAGGACAATAGATATTAGAAGTAGAGATAACTAAGACAAAGCAACAAGGAGTTAACGGGAACAATAAATATCTATAAAGAAATATTTATCAAAATAAGACCAAATAAAGCCATTGTAGTGAAAGCTATGTCTAGTAGCAAAAGAACAAGCAACGAAGATATCGACAGTGAAGGAAAGAATGAAGGACTAAGGCAAAGAGGAATGCCGCTGGGTAATTATCATTGGAGATCGTCTAAAGCACAAAGAACCAGGAAAAGATTACACGACACCATGAACCAGCACAATTATAGCCAAGGCTGAATAATCAGGTTGAACGAGGTGGAAACTTTTTTTTTTCCTACGTATCTGATAGGATCTTAGAGCACTGGTGGGAGAACATCGCTTTAGTTTTTGAGGTTTGAACCTTGAGAACTGCTTTCGCATGCAAACTCCGTAACTACCACAACTTAATTATTATTTAACACACATATAAATGTCCCGATATGCGTATGTGATGTTATGTAAGTGCTGTAAAGACGTAAATGTATAGATCTTCTACTAGAAGCTGCTGTTAAGTCCTTACCTAACTATGACGAAAATATAATAAAGAATTGAACGTATGTATTGTCCTTATTCCTTTTAAATACAGCCCCACTTGGATTGACATGTTAAATCCATCACTGATTGATATTCAAACCACCTTGATAATATAATGCTCTGTTTTTGTTTGTTTGTTTGTTTGTTTGTTTTTTTTTTAAATCAAGTATCACATGACAGTATAACTTCATAACAGTCAAAACGATTTCATTTGATTTTGACTGGAAGATACACAGGTTGTACTTTGTGAGTGGCAGCGTTGTCTTGAAACAAAGGACGATTTTAAGTGTGTGTTATACCTCTTTATCTAATCGCAGCCTTTTAAAACGTGGTAGGCCCCGATACGTAATGTCTTGATGTTAAAAATCAAGTTAAGAAGAGACTTGTAGTTAGAGCTCTGGTTTTGGCGAAACATTTGGCGGTAGTTATAATAAGCCTAGTATACTCCAGAAATCCATTGGGGGGGGGGGGGGGGGGGAGAAAGACCTCTTGCTGTTGCCGTTGGGTCTAAGATTTAAAGCCCTTTAATTAAGAATTACTTTCTTGTTCATTCATTTGCACCTTGCCGTCTTGACAGACGATATTTTGATACATTGTGCTTCAAAAAGGCATAATAACCACAACCCATGGCGGTGACGAAAATGGCTGATAAGGGCCAATTCACGCTGTAAATGTTCGTCCACAGTGATACATGTGAAAGCATGGTCATTTCCACCATCATGCACCATCTTACGTCTCCCACGCTCTGAATAAGCTTTATCTGCAATCGTTTTCTCCTTTGTCTTTATTCCATTGTTGATAGTTGCCCTCCGCGCAACACGTTCAGCTGCGATATATACATTTATTTATTTTACCCGTATTTCATTCCTCCTAAAGACGATCATAATCTGTGTCTTCTTACAATATAATTCTAACCCTAGTTGTTCACTGTGTACAATAACAGCACCTACTATCTGTTGCAGATCCTGTTCATTGTCTGCATTTAATACTGTATCATCCGCATATCAATTGATATATTTTCGTCACTTAAAACGTCATGAAAGTTTGGAAAGAACAATAATGGAGGGGTATATGCCTGGGAAGAGAGGAAGAGAACGGCCAAAGAGAAGATGGGTGCAGGATGTGGCGGATGGGTGTATCGGAAGCGGGACATCTTGCTTGTGATCGAGAAGTTTTCAGGAAGGTTGTTAAGAGAGCGAGGTTCTGCAAAGGACATGCTACTGAATGAATGAATCATCCGCATATCTAATGTTGTTGATGTTATGTCCCAATGGTGATTAATATATTCTGAATTTCTAACAACATTTGTACTGCATAGAGAAAACAGATCTAGAAACATTAACATTCCTTTCGCATACCTCTCTTAATAATATTATAGTTATCTACTTCATTAGTAATCTTTAAGGCAGCTTGTTGTTTCCAGTATATTTGTTTGTT
This sequence comes from Cepaea nemoralis, assembly GCA_014155875.1. Lineage (NCBI taxonomy): Eukaryota > Metazoa > Mollusca > Gastropoda > Stylommatophora > Helicidae > Cepaea > Cepaea nemoralis. Next base: position 87,712 of record JACEFZ010005036.1, on the reverse strand, counting down.
TGTTTTACAAGTCGAAGTTCTTTCCCATTAATTTGTAGAATTGTAAGCATCTTCATCATGTTGACATGTCTTTGTGTAGTCAATGAAGCAAAGATGTAATTCTTTGATTACTTCTATAGAAAGCTCTATTAATGTTCCCAGCAAATTCACATCATTTACTGTACTCTTGCCTTCAATGAACCCACATTGTTCTTCCTTATTTCGGGTTGTATTTTCTTCCTAACTCTTTGCATGATGATTCTTAGCTAAATATGCTAATTATTGGATGTTGATCACATCCCAAGGCTTCTGATTTCTTTGGGATTGAAATAAATATAGAACTACATCAGGGGGTACATCTCAAGCATCACATATTGCTTCATCTGTCTGGTGACCTGGTCTATTCCATATTATTCTAAGGTATGGATAATTTTTGTTGTGATTTTGTCAGGTCCAGCAGTCTTGTCAGTTTTCAGATGGTTAAGAGCATTCTGACCTTCCATCTTTAAAATTGATGGTTTTTAATTATTATTCAGAATATAATACTGTTCCTCTCTAGTGTCGATTATAACGATTTTACACATAACATAACAGTGTATTTAAAATCTGATCCTTTTCTAGTATGATTTTGGCATCTTTGGTTTTTAGGCAGTCTGTTGATGTGTGTGTGTTCGTTTCTTGTTTATGTCATTAACACTTGTGTGCATTAATTTCGTATTCCGGGTGTTGTGTTGGTTTTAATTTTCCCTGCTGTTTCCTCCCATGCTTCATTTACCTATTTCCTAATTTTTCTGTGAAACTCTTACTATATTTGATGGTTATTTTTGTTATTTCTTTTCTTTTCCAAAATGTTTACAGATATCTTCCGTCATCCATTTCTCATGTCCCATCATTTTCATTTTTGGGTTGGTTGTTTCTGCAGCTTGGATAACTAAATTAAAATGTTTTGCATATCCTTTACAGGACATCGCTGTCAACAGCAGTATCTTTCAGCTGTCTGTTGATTTCTTGGCAAGATTACGCTCAGTAGGTTGCCATTGCTTTCTGAGCGGCCGGCTCAGTATCCCGCAAGTCCCCAGCGGGAGTCGAACCGCTCCAGCTCTCGCTCCGCTACGAGACTCTGCGTGATAAACGGGATTACGGAGAAAGTGATGTAATCCCTCGGCCAGAGAGACCGGCGCTTGGATAACTGATTTCTTTAATATTTCCCATTGGTCACAGACATCTTGAAATGTAATTTCCAAATCGGCCCATGCATCAGATCTGTTCTTTACCTCTACGTTAAATTTATCTTCATCCCCTCACTTGACAGTGCACGTAGATCAAATTGTGAGTTTCTTTGTATATATTTGACTTTCTTAAATTTTATGTATATTTTGCTTATGACTAATCTACGGTCTCTGTAGCAGTCTACGCTTGGTATAGGTTTTGCGACTTTTAAGGCATTTCGAAATCTTCTGTTGATGAGGATGTGATATTTCTGGTTTGTGATATTATCTTCAGGACTCCTACATGTCCACAATCTCATTGGAAGGTGTTGATACCAAGCGTTTCCAATAATCATAGCATGCTTTTTTGCCCACTGTACAAGTCTGAGACTAATTTCATTCTGTTCCCCTAGTCCAACTGTGCATCCGTCCTGTTGATTTCCAGCTTTAGCATTAAAGTCGCCAGTTACGATATTTAATTCGCACTACTTGCATTTCTTGGAGGTATACTCCAAATCATTACAAAATTCATCGTTGTTATCATCACTGCTGTCTGTTGTTGGTGCATAAACTTATATGATGTTTAGATCAAAAGGACACACACACACCCTCACACACACAAATATATATATTTCCATAAATTGCCCTAGTGCCATTAAAGCTAGTTACTTGTAGTGTTAATATTATTGTCTTCCCCTTCGCGTCCTGTTAACACACAAGTAGAGCTTCCTTAATAGCCTCTTACGACAAGCATTTATTATTACAGTGTTACTATTCTAAAATTCGAAATTGTTTGTTCCGAATTCCTAGTAACAGTTCACTAGAATCTTGTTATTTCTTAAGCTAATGTCCGTATCTTAAGAACTTGAAATTTTCTCTAATCTTATTATTAAGTCTTGATGTTCTAATTCTTTCAGCCATAAGGTAAACGTCAACAGAAAATCGCTGATTGTACTGCGGTAGCTCACCAAATCGATTTACATTTTTTATAATCATTAAGGGAGTCTAACATACTGTGTTCTAGTTAACTGCTCAAAAGCTCTAGTGAAGTTATATATTTGTCGAACTCAAACTATTGTTTTGAAAAATTGCCCAATGTCTCTAAGGATAGCACTGCTTAAATCTTTGCATGGTGTTTCGGTGATTTCTGTGATCTTGGCATTCGCCCATTATTTGTCATAAACCTTCATGCCATACTCGATATACGGTCTTTGTGAAATCTATGAAGTTATGGTATAAGCCTCGCCATTGGTGTAAATGGTCTTTGTGAAATCTGTGACGTTATGGTATGAGCCTCGCCATTGGTGTAAATGGTCTTTGTGAAATCTGTGACGTTATGGTATGAGCCTCGCCATTGGTGTAAATGGTCTTTGTGAAATCTGTGACGTTATGGTATGAGCCTCGCCATTGGTGTAAATGGTCTTTGTGAAATCTGTGACGTTATGGTATGAGCCTCGCCATTGGTGTAAATGGTCTTTGTGAAATCTGTGACGTTATGGTATGAGCCTCGCCATTGGTGTAAATGGTCTTTGCGAAATCTGTGACGTTATGGTATGAGCCTCGCCATTGGTGTAAATGGTCTTTGTGAAATCTGTGACGTTATGGTATGAGCCTCGCCATTGGTGTAAATGGTCTTTACGAAATCTATGACGTTATGGTATAAGCCTTGCCATTGGTGTAAATGGTCTTTGTGAAATCTATGACGTTATGGTATAAGCCTGGCTTCTTTTTTTTTTTTTTGATCATTTTCAATCAGTTCTCTACATATGAATGTGTATTCTGGAGTAGTTTGCAAACACAAAAACAAAAAAGGTATAAAGGAAAGATATATCACTTCATATGTTTTTCCAACTAAAATCATGACATTTTTATTTGATCCTTATCGCTTTCTGTGAACTTAGTTAGCTGCATATCCTTTACAGGACGTCGCAGTCAATCCCGTCATTTTGTGGCTGTTTGTGATTTCTAGGACAAGTTTTACTTTCAGCAGTTTGCCATTGCTTTCTGAACGATGGGCATGCATACTGTTGTATGAAAATACCAACGCAACTCGGTCTACTGTCAAATCGCTCTCAACTGTTCCGAACGCGGTATGCGGGATTACGAATTACGTTCGTAACCCCGTCGCCATATAGAATTTTATGTCCATATCCGAAGAATCGGATAATATTGAAAAACATGTCATGTGATTACGTGTATCAAAAGCATAGTCTTGAGTACTATTGCGTATGAGTCATTGATCACTTCAGCTGGTGGTGCACACATCCTATAGTCACATATGTATTAGTATTAGTTGGGTGGTTATAGAGATACGACGTAAGTTTCAGAATGGAGAGGACTGGATTCGAACCGTTGTATGAAATTTTTCAATATGAGGAACATCAGGATATTTACTTTCATTTGATTCTTTGAGATGATCGCGAACGAATAAGGAATCGATGTCAGCTTTTACGTTCTCTACGAGAGGGAAGGTTAACCACCTACACCCCTCCCCGTGCACTGAGAATCTTTATGGAGAAGTGGTAACGCCTCCTGTCTGGCGCGCGGAAGGTTGTCATTTCGATTCCGACCTACGTCTTTCGGGTCACTCGTGTAATTTCCTCGGAGACTTCTGGCGGTCATCGATGTAGCTACGGAGCTCGTGCTCTGTGCGACGCTTTCGGCAGGGCGTCCTGTTGAAAGAGACCCAGCAATATGGAAGCAAACGCGACACGCTGCCATGAAGTCGATCCTCTTGAATAGAGAACCGTTTAAATCCTTCGCGCACTCAGCTCTACGAAATGTGCTAGTCCCAAGACTACCATACTCACGCAGTAAGTTGCGGTACAGAAGTACCTCATTCTGCGCGAGGGTGGTTGCACACCCGCCTCGCACGCCAGTGATCCGGAGTTCGTTTCCGGGTCCAGTCAGGGATATGCACTGCTGACGAGCTCAAACGAGAGCGAAACTCTACTCTAGTGCTTCCAATCTGACGTGAACAAGGCCCAAGGTTTGTACCGGAATGTGATCAGCGTTGCCAGTTATGGGTTGTGCTCAACCTTCAAACCAAATCCCGAAACAACCAAATAAATCAATTATTCAAATTCACAGTGTCTCTAACAACATATCCCTTTAGTCTTCTTCGACTGTCAAAGTTTGTTGTGTCTACTTCTGCTTGAATCACAAACGGGACAGCGATCCTGTGGTCTTCTCTGGTCTCCCACAATTTGTTTAATGAGCTGCTTCTCTTGGCCGGCTCAGTGGCCAAGGCGTTCGGGGGCAATTCTTAATCCCGCAGACAACGTTCAAAATAAAGCTGCGGGAAATTTGGAAGCAGGTTGCCTTGGTTGGTTTTCATACAATGTTATGAGTGCCGGTCGTTTAGAGTTGACTTGAGCCCAGAACCCAAATCATACCACTTAGGACATACCTACACGTGCTATTTTCTCATCTTCAACAGCCAGCGAAGAGTCTCACTAATAATGGTACAGACTGCAGTCTGATTATGTGGTCCTTGGCCTCGTCTGCCTTGTTGTGTACCATTACCCAACCCAAATATTCACACCCAGTCAATCTTTCGGCCCGCTCGTTTACCACTACACCAGCATGCCCTAGTGAAAAAATCCAACACATTCTCCCTATCTGTAACTTTTTAGTCAAAGCATGTCACTCTGCAGGAAACATGTTTCATCTATCAAAGCGTGCACTGTGAGTTAGTACTGTCTTTGTGTCTTTACAGATCTAGGATAAATGAGGTTATTTGTCAAAGACTTGAACACATCCCCTCAGCCAGGAAGAGCAGGTAATCTTAAAGAGGCCATGAGGGGATACTGTGCCCGAGGCGTGGTTCAGAGAGTTAGCACTCTAACCACGATAAGCATCACGCCTCGTGGTAGCGGGAGAAGTTGAGTAGACACTCAACATGACACGTTTGCCATCAAGCGTGCCAGGTGAGGCAACACGCGTCAAGGTGAAGGGGACTCCGCGTGGTGTGTACCGGCTGGGGAAAAGATTGGCAGACGGGAGACAGGACGTGTCGAGTACACCTCGTTTAGAATAGAGCTAGGGTTTTGTTGTAACTACATAGATAGAAAGTAGCATAGTGGTTAGCTATTTGTGATAGAGGATTCTGTGGTAGAGTGTTATGTGTTTCATTAGCGACTGTTCACTGCTGTAGCGAGCCAATGGCAATAAACTGCACTATGTATTTTGCCTCCCACACGACTTGCAAGTTGTCTTGTATTGGTGTGAGAGAAGTACCCGATGAGGCCTGTCAGTGAGTTGTTGACAGGCCAAGGGTAATTGTGGTTGTCAGAAGTGAAGCTTGGACGCAAAGTTCAAGCTAATCCACTCGTCCACGAGCTCCAGACTAGGGTTTAATTTAATTTGTGTAGTGACGGTGATTTGTGCAGACGAGAAAAATGTTGCAAGCTAGAAATGTGCCTATCGTGACGTAATAAACTGTTTAATTGTGTTTATGAAATATTTATTTAGTCAAAGTATGTATTCATCAAAGCAGTAAGTATTAATATTCTTGGTTTCTCGTATTTATTTATATATTTACCTTTTTGTTGAGAAATGAGTACCAAAAATGCTTCACGGCGGAGCGATACGAAGCCAGCAAACAATATCGATTTTTCATCGCGCTGTGCTGTGACGTCAGATGATTGACAAACAGTCGTCTGGGCTCATTAGCATACAGCAAGCGAGTGTTTACAAAGTTGCTAAACGGCGCTCGCCTGAATCGGTACGTTATATCAGCTATTATTTCTTTATTTGATTTACGAAAGGAATATATTTGTTTATTTAAACATTATTAGGTTATTTATATTTATGTAAAGCAGTTATTAATATTTTTGGTCTATTTTCTCGTTGTTTACCGTCACGATGGAACTACTTTCGGGCGAGCAGATGACACTTGCTTGCACAACACTTACATAAATTAACTAGAATAGTAACGTAAGGCAATACTGATAGAACGAAGACAGGACATCGACATTTAATTTACGTGGTACATATTCTAGTTGTTCGTGATTCTGTCATTGTCTAAGTCATTGTCCTTAGTTGTCAGGGTAATTATATCGTGCACCTCTGGGCGTAACACTGCCGCCCGTACATATCGAAGAGTGAACAACAGCTGTGTACGGATGCCGGTGTGCCAACTAGGGTGTCCCAATTACGTAACGTGTTTCCACCCTAGAGTATCAAGGTGACCTGTGTCGACGGAGTTCCGTTCCCCGATCATCGGGAACGTTAAAGCTGAGTACACTTACATATTTTGGCATGCAATTTGATTAATAGTGCATCTCTTTTTCAGCTGTTGAGACACTATTGTATTTTTTGTGCTCTGTTTTTTTCAGCATTAAATTTTGCAGGGCACAAGCAAAGAATACACATCTTTGCGCTCATTGGTGAATAAAAATAACATATCAAAGATAGATAATTAATAAAAAGATCATTGTCTGTCACTGCTAGCCAATTACTAAATTAAAATGGCAACTTTATCAGATTTCATAAAAGCAGGTAAAGAACTGGAATTAACAGGGAAAGAACTACAACAATATGCAGATCAAAATTTTAAAGAAGCGAAAGAGGCTGAAAAAGCTGATCGCATACGAAAAGAAGATGCGGAAAGAAATGAACGCGCACAAGAAAGAGAACAAGAAAGACAGCACCAAAAAGAGATTGCTCAACTAGCTGAGATAACAAAACAGAAAGAATTAGAACTTAAACAACAACAGTTAGAACATGAGAAGGAGATAAAACAGAAAGAACTAGAATTAAAGCAAAGGCAATTAGATCAGGACAAAGAATTAAAGCAATCTGAAATAGCTGAAATGTCAAGGGTCAAAGAAAAACAGATACAAGTAGAATCAGAGACACAGTTAAAGATGAAAGAAAGAGACATAGAGTCACACGCAGAAGTCTCTGCCACTAAACTAAGAAGTCAACAAGAGGAAAATAAGTTCAACAAATACAAAAATATTATCAAACCATACTGTAAAGATGATCCCATATCAGCATGGATAGAGAATGTAGAGTACCAATTTAAATTTCACCAAGTTCCATTAGAAATGTGGGCTCCAATTTTTATGAAGAATCTCAGTGGTGAGCCCCTCAAAGTAATAGAGTCCATACCAACAGACCTCAGATCTAACTATCAATACATCCATGATAGGATAATGCAACACTTTTTACTTGATGCCCCTGGATATCAAAATCAATTTTCAAATTTAAAGCCTAAACCCAATGAGACTTTCATTGATTACGTCTCAAATGTTCTAAGTGTACTAAATAGATGGCTTAAAGCGGCTAACATAGGAAGAGACTTTGATAGATTAAAAAACTTAATTGCTATGGATAAGGTTATATCCACCATACCTTCTCCTTTTGCTAAATTTTTACAGCAGTCAGACATAGAAAACATAGAACAGTTTGAAAAGAAAGGATCGGCATATTTTTCTTCTAACAGAGATGTCTTTAAAACTTCAAATGACTCTGAAATAGTTTCTTTTGTGAAAGACCAACCAAAATATCAGAGTAATAGAAAACCATTTCAGAAATATGATAAGAAAGACATGAAAGTGTCCAAATGCATACATTGTCAACTTGTACATGATTCTTATGCTATGTGTGACAAATCGCCAAATTATCCGGCGCATCTTGAAAAAGTGATCAAGAAACAGCAGAGCAAAAGATCTGCATACAGGCGGGCCATTAAATGTTTTTTTTGTTCCAGCTATGGCCATTATAGTAATAAGTGCCTGGGCCGCCAACGTATGAAAGCTAGTAATGCTATTCTGATTGACACCTCTTCAGATAGTGGTAGTGAGAGTGAATGTGAGGTTGAGAATGAACTGCCATTTAATCAGTGTGAAGACGTTTGTAGTGCGAACGATATGTTAAGCTTTGACAGCTGTGAACGATGTCACCAATTCCATGCAGATGGGAAACTAGAATGTGGGCATACAGTACCATTCTCCTCTGAGAGTGTAAACGCAGCAGTAGCCTCCAGAGGCAATCTTGTGTTCCACAATGCAATGGTCAATAATGTACCATGCCAATGTTTGCTGGACAGCGGCAGCACCCTTATTGGTCTTCGGAAAGAACTGGTGAATCCGGGTGATTACACAGGTGATACTGTCAAATGCCGTACCTTCTCGGGTAACATTGAAATTTACCCTTTGGCAAAAGCCCATATTGATTCTCCTTTTCTCTCTGGTACCTTTACTTGTGCAATACTGAACAACCCTTGTACTGATTTAATTCTGGGGTGCTTACCCCAACTAAAACATTGTACGATTGATGAAATAGTTGCATGGGAAAAAGTAAAGGCAACTATTACAACAGCCAAAACAGACACTGTAAAACATCATAACATATTACAAGATGAGACACTACTGATGCTTTCTACAACCAGCACAGATGACACAAACAAACAGAAACTTTTACACCACCAGAAATCTACTCTTAATGTGTCTCCATACTTAAAATTGTTAATGGTCAAAGCCAGAGTGACCAAAAATGCATCTTCTTTATTTAGACGTAAGAATGGCATTTCAACTACAGGTCATGCTACTGGTAACCATGAACAGGTGTTACCTGAAATTCACCGTTTAACTATGGCAAGATATGCACATAAAATACCGGTGACTGGTCATCTTGCATACAACACCAGACCAGGTTTTTTCAAGAAGATAAAATTATGTTTTCATAATGTATTTGCGTGTAATGTCTGTCAACAATTGGTACAAAAGTTTAAGGGTAGACATCCTACAACTGAAGTACAACCTTCTATACTGGCTCCCAAGCCATTTGATAGAGGAAGGGTCAGTTCTACCACAAACACACAAACAACGGTGCAAGAACCAGTGATCTTGAACTTGATCAAGACAGATGTAGGCTACTTCCATACCAACGAAATGGCAACGACTATTCAAGGTGTTACATAACCATGGTACATGTTGACTATGCAATATCGATAAACATACACTTAGAGATATTCCATGTCAACATACGTAAACTTTACTTTTCAAGACAACAGACAGAAGTAGAGACAGACGAACATATTGCAACAACACCAAGGGATCAGACGACAGACATACATAGCGCAACTACACTAGTTAGCGAGACTGGCAAATCCGACGAGGGGCATACAGGTAGTGAACTTACAGAAAACACATGAATAAATCAGAATACTGATGACTGGACAATACACCTACTGAAACTGAGACATGTCTTTAATAGGTTGCGACTCTTCGGTCTCACTGTCAAACCAAGCAAAGTCAAATTATGCCTAAAATAAATTCATTTTTGGGTCATGTCATTTCTCAAGTCCAACTATAGACTGACCTGAAAATTAGTACCAAAATTATAAATCTGACCATGTCTAACAGAAAGAAACAGGTCAGAAGCCTTTTGGGATTAGTAAATTACTCAAAAATTACAATTCTATATTCCTATGTTGTAAAAGGCATTTGTGAAATGAAATGTGAAAGATGCATTATTAATTTCTGCATTGTCAAAATTGAAAATGCTTTTTAGTAATGTTCCCATCCTCCGCTTGCCTAATCCTGGGCTCGTTTATTATCTTAGGACAGATGCCAGCAGGATCTCCATCGCTGCAGTCCTAGGCCAATTTTATGAGGGCATCTTCCACCCGATTTGTTACGTGAGCCGTAAGATCACACCTGCCGAGTCCAGATATTCAATATCACAGTTGCAACCCTAAGCGTCATCTATGCGGTGAGAAAGCTCCATCTAATTCTGACGGGTGTGCACTTCATTGTCCAGACCGACAATTCTCCCTGATCACGGTCATACAAATTGGTATGCATCAAAATGACCGGATATTCAGGTGGTCACTAGTTTTACCATCTGAGGTAATAATACCTGAAATCCCACATAATAATGTAGAGTGATAGTTAGTACATGAATACAGTACAATAATGTATATAAAATGTGTTACATATACATCTACTTTATGTGCTAAATAATGATCCAAGTACAATGAACTATCAGGTGTCCGCAGACATGAACTAAAGAACTGTGCTGCAGAACGTAGATACTACCGTGTGTAATAGGACAGCTCATTTCCAACTAAGCTCCATTCCGGTGTATCATGAGTGTGAAATGCAGAGTACAGTGTCAGAACAGTGCTTAATTATAAACACTAAAAAGACTGAGCTACGACACCAGCGAATCTCTACACGGGCACTACCGAGAAAACTCTAGTATGACTGTATAATGTATTTCAGATACCCAGGCAAATTGTGTAGATTGATTATGCCTATACAACCAATGTGCAAACATGAAGGCAACTACTATCCTGAAGGAACTGAATACAGTGTATATAAACTTAATGTGATATGTAATTAAATATTTTAAAATAATGATAAATTAGAGATAGAATTAGGTAATATAATAATTCTCATTTAGTTAAATAGTTTAGGTAGTACGGTAATTAACCCGGTTACTTAACTTAAATTTAAATTACAATATTAGATTAAACATAAATATAGTTAATTACATCATAATAAATTAAATTAAAATAGTGATAGACATAGCACCATTTAGATTGTGATATTTCATTTAACTGCAATATAGTTTAGCTTATTCCATCTTAGTGAAATCATACCATCGATCAAACATTACCATTTATTAGTATTATCATTTTACATTACATAAGTGAACTTACATCATTTACACCATTTAGAGTAAGAACATCAATCATATAATTTCTTGTCAATTTAAAAAAAAAATTAGGTAATATAGTGGTAGAAAAGTATATAATTTCTGTTCACATCATCCATTTAATTAAGGTACATAACTCACATCACATCATGTACAGTGAAATAGTTAGATTACATCCCTTAGATTAGATAAACATATCAGATAATTAGCATGACAAAAGTTAGATAACACATCAAATACTGAGATATAGAAATAGGATTACTATGTTATAGTGTAGAGTCTTAGATTAATGTAATATACTGTACGATGAGATCAAGGGGACGAATTATCAACACGGTCTCATCCATGTAAATATAGTGTAAATAGATGACTCGTGCAGCGACTTACGCACAGTCATTGGGCTCGACAGTCATAAACTGCGCCGAATCTGTACAGTGTTACTCAAAGGTTTTTAAATAATCAGAAGAATGGGTATATAAGGATAAAAGATGTATGATAGAATTAGGAGTGAAAGGAGTATGACAGAAGTTTGAATGTGAAAACGAATGGAAGAGAGACAGGAGAGAGGGAGGTTGGTCAACGGATTCTTCTGCTGCCTCGCTTAACTTTTAACGTTTGTTTGTGTGATTGTTGTTTTTCGTTAGTGAACATGTGCTAATGTGAATGTGTTGTCTGTAATATAGGTTAGAACTTAGATTACAGTATTTTGGGTTTCATAACCAGGGAATGTAGTCATGAATTAGTGTTATGCACCTGTTTGTGGGCACATTTAACCAAATTATGACCCGTAAAAAAAACTGATATACATACACATAAAAAAATTAGAAACATAGAGTAGGGATTAAATTAGTAGATTAATTACATACAAACACGCAAACAACCAGGAAAACAAACATATAAATTACATACATTTTTTGTAAATCAAAGGGAGATAACTTTGGGTCAGGGGACATAATAGACAACGAAAAACTATCTTAACAGTGAAATGGAACTTTACACGCGGAAGCGATGTAGGTAAAACCTATCGCACACACTCTTGTATAATGGTTGTTAGATATTATATGGGGGACATGAAGCAATTCATGTGTTGACCCTAAGAAAGTCAACTTTGGATGGGTAGTAAGTTAATTTACTATGTGAGGGCAGGTCTTATAAGACAACGGTCCGGTTCAGACATACCTCTAATAAGTATAATATAGCATGTGAGAAAGGGCTCACGCCAACCAGTCAAGTTTGTGGCGATTGCCAGTAGCCAAGTAAAGTTTCGCTACATTGTGGTAAAAGTCAGTAGGAGTCTATTAGAATGCCCAAAGCCAGGTTATCTAGAGTCTTTGACAAAAATTAGAGACACTAATTTTTTAGAAACCTCTTGCGTCACAACCAATGAGTGAAAGTTGGTGACGCAACACAGGAGGGGCGGGTGTGTGTCAAAGACTTGAACACATCCCCTCAGCCAGGAAGAGCAGGTAATCTTAAAGAGGCCATGAGGGGATACTGTGCCCGAGGCGTGGTTCAGAGAGTTAGCACTCTAACCACGATAAGCATCACGCCTCGTGGTAGCGGGAGAAGTTGAGTAGACACTCAACATGACACGTTTGCCATCAAGCGTGCCAGGTGAGGCAACACGCGTCAAGGTGAAGGGGACTCCGCGTGGTGTGTACCGGCTGGGGAAAAGATTGGCAGACGGGAGACAGGACGTGTCGAGTACACCTCGTTTAGAATAGAGCTAGGGTTTTGTTGTAACTACATAGATAGAAAGTAGCATAGTGGTTAGCTATTTGTGATAGAGGATTCTGTGGTAGAGTGTTATGTGTTTCATTAGCGACTGTTCACTGCTGTAGCGAGCCAATGGCAATAAACTGCACTATGTATTTTGCCTCCCACACGACTTGCAAGTTGTCTTGTATTGGTGTGAGAGAAGTACCCGATGAGGCCTGTCAGTGAGTTGTTGACATTATTCCATGTTCCTTCAGGTTTTTGAAAGTCGTTCTGCCTTTCCAGTCCCAGGAATTCACAGAGAGCTGGTATCTACTGCAGGACACCTTTATAGGTTTCTACTGCATAATAAGATTGTATGTTATTTCGTGGATGATCCTGTCCCTTTTGGGACATGAAATGATTTCGAGGACAAATCCCCAATATGATTTAATTACATATACAATACAGGCAGTATATATATATATATATATATATATATATATATATATATATATATATATATATATATATATATATATATATATATATATATATATATATATATAACATCAAATTAAATACATAAAATATAATTCTGGTTTTCTTAGCATATAGTGTACAGAAGCTATCTACAATTATCAAGAAGTTCACGAGTAGTCAACACAAAATGTATAGCAATGTCGTGGAGCAGAAAATTAGCACAACGATTGGCGGCTCTACGCGGGAATAGTTACTCAAGAATTACGCATCCAGTTATAATAATAGAATAAATGCTAGGAATTAGCCACTTTCCCCGTGGCCTTTCCCGTAAGTACACAACGTTGAACACAAGACAACGCCATGTCGGTATCATGTACAAATATACAACAGTACATATAATTTGAAATTCTCCAACTTCATCATTACCTCTGTTTTTATCCAACAGAAAATACAGTGTTTCTTTGAAATGCTAGGTTGTATTCACATGACCATTTGGCTAAGCTTGGCTTGTTGCTCTTCCGCAACCTTTTCAAGGGCATTGGCCAGATTCATATTCTTGGCGATATGTGAAAGTTTGTGGTCCTTTTTCCACTTCATTCTTCTGTTTTGAAACCAGATTTTGATTTGTCTCTCGGTGAGGTTCAGAGAATGGGCAATTTCAATCCTTCGTCTTCTAGTCAGGTACTTGTTGTAGTGAAACTCCTTCTCAAGTTCCAGTGTTTGGTGGCGGGTGTATGACGTTCTGGACCGCTTTGTTTCGGAATCACTGCCGTCTGAAAATAAAGAGAATGATAAATATATAAACAATGTAGTGCTACTTGTACTGTTCAATAACAATGCATATTAACAGATTCAATGCAAAATAAAAAGTAAGTGGATGGCGTAAAATGGCAAGTAGAAGTGTCACAGCTATGACCTAAAAATTGTTAATATGGTAGCAGACATGATTTATTATACAGCAAATTAAAGGAGGCTGTTTGGAGAAAACTACTGTATTAATATTTTATTTGAGACAACATTTCACAATGACAACATTTCAGCTATATATAAGCCCGTGACGGATACGGGAAGTCACCTAAGACTATTAATCATCCCATGGCACTTAATCACTTAAATTATCATAAGGTTTTATTTCTTTGTTGGTAAGGGAAATATTCAGCTAATTTCTTTGTCTTCTGTTACTTCTTGCAGTCCATGCGATAGCGTTGGTCATTATTACGTCCACAGCTTTCTCTCTCGTGTACTGCCATAGTTTCTGATATCGATAGTAGATCACACCCAAGATGTTAACCTATCTAATACCGTCTCTGTTGGTCTTCCCTGCCTCTCTTTCCCTTCGATGTTTCTATTGTCATGACAAAAGCCAGCTTTCCTTTCCTCTTGATTTCGCTGTGTTCTAACGGCTTATTTGTAAGTTGCTTTATTTCAGGATATTTCAAAACGCATTTTGTTTATTATAAATGCCTGTGAATATAAATGTTATAGACGGGTTCTAAGAATGTCTTGGATAGAGAAAAGACCAAATGCGTCCATACGACAAGATCTGATTGTTGAAGAAGGTTGGCTACTAAAGACGATAAAGTTAGTTGCATATCCTTTACAGGATGTTTGCAGTCAACACCAGCATATTTTGCTGTTGTTGATGTCTTGGCAAGTTTTACGTTCAGTAGTTTGCCATTGCAGGTCTCCGCAACGAAGGGCTTACGGACGCGATTCATAACTGCCGGTTAGTCTATACAAAGATTGACAAGTCGCCATAAGCCCTGTACGCCTTAATGAATGTAAAATAACCCTGTGCTTTACTTTTTTTTTTTTTAAAGAAAGACCTTATATCACGGTGTCTATAACATACGTTGTTTATGAAGCATTTTTTTTTTTTTTGGCTGTTTGCGATTTCTGGGCAAGTTTACGTTCAGTAGTTTGCCAATGCTTTCTGGAAGATCGCCACTAATATGATTTTATAAAAACCAACCAAGACAGTCTGTTGCAAAAACACCCGCAGCTGTGTTTCGAACGCGGTATGCAGGATTACGAACTGCGACCGTAACCCATTCGCCACAGAGTCATTCTGATAAAAGAAATTTTTTTAAAAGGCTAGTGTAATATTTATACCACGTTAAAAGACATAACACTCTTATATAAACCATACTAGAGGGTAAGGTTGAAGGCAAGCGAGCAAGAGGTAGACAACGATACAAGTGGGAAAATAACATCAAGAGATGGACGAACAGCGATTTAACAGAATATACAATCAAGGCGAGAGTCAGTGTTGGAGATTCATTGCAGCCAACCTTCAGTGTGAAGATGGCACATGATTGATTGATTGATAATATATTTTAGTGCGCACTTCATTTCAGAAACAAAAGTGTGCTACTCAGGCGGAAAATTAAGAAAACAAAAGCAGTATCCCCAAATGCCGACCAAAATGACCACTCGCTTAAATAGACATAAAAGATACGCACAGAGCAACAACTTCGAATGCTGTTATCAAAGCCAGCGACAGGTCAAGAGCAGTTTGTGTTTAGATCCTTTCCGCTCATCATAAACTACCCATGGTCCTATCTGTAGGCCCTACTATCGTCCACAGAATGTTGCCAAAAGTGCACTTCCTTATCGTGTTAGGTGACTAATGTCCCTAAAGTCTCTCCACCTCAGGTCGGAGTCTTCGGTCAGTGAAGCCATTATCACGTGGTTATCTGGCTGTGATCTGCATGAGGTTCTGGGGTATCTTCTGATTTACTGTTTCTCATGTTAATTAGCGAGGTAAGGGAAGTCGGGGGCCGAGGAGTGTCATCACCTTACGAATGTGTTAGTCCCAGGAAGTGTCATTATATGTTGCTTGCTGGTATCAGACCACAACCAAAATAATCAAAGTGTCGGTTTCAAATGCGAGTCCTGGTGGACTCCCTTGCTTTTTAATTCTGGTCAGTGTGGTGCTGCCGCTGTTTCTTCTTCTATTTCTTTTTCTTTTTTTTTCTTCGTCTCTTCTCATTCTCCTCCTCTTTTTCCTTCTTCTTCTTCTTCTTCTTCTTCTTCTTCTTCTTCTTCTTCTTCTTCTTCTTCTTCTTCTTCTTCTTCTTCTTCTTCTTCTTCTTCTTCTTCTTCTAACTCTTCTTCTCTTTCTCCTCCTCCTTCTTTGTTTATCTTTTTCTTCTTCGATCTCCCAATATCTTCGTATTTTGCACATAATTGCATTGTGCCTGTTTACTTTAGAGCTGTGATATTCTAGCCTTTCAGCTGACACATCTCGGGGCGTTTGTTGACTGTGCCACCCTCCCCGAGCTTCCTGTTCAATCCCCAATATTGACAGAATCCTCTTTCCGAACTCTGGGGTTCATTCAAGTCTGGTGTTGTCAATTTCTCCATGGACTACTCAAATTTTCTGGAATTTAATTAAAAGTATATTTGTGTCGTAGAGAGACCAGGTAGCGTAGTGGCTAGACGCTCGCCTACTCTGCCCGTGGTCATGGGGTCGAATCCTTGGCGTGGCGGAATGTTATAATTGTCCTATGATCCCAGGTTGACCCAGCCTAACATTGTACCAGGAAATGTCTTGGGAAGGAAATCCGGTGGGATTCTTATCACATGACTCACTTAGGGGTGGATGATCTATAAAAATGGGACTCTAGCACCATATACGCAATGAGCCTAAAGGTATGCAAAGGGATCATTTTTATTTGTTTCGTCTTAAAAGTCGAGAGGCTCGACTTCATTGCCCCGGGTTTTATCCCACATGGCTCGGTCTCTTTCCGCAGGACGGCCTGCCGAAAGTGTCGCACAAAGCACGAACTCCGTAGCTCCGGTGATGACCCCCCAGGAGTTTCCGAGAAAAATACATTAGTGAACCGAAAGACGTAGCCTGGAATCGAACCCACAACTGTCGGAGCGCGAGACAGACTGCTTGACCACTTCACCACGTAGTCTCCCAATGTAGACTACAGCAAAACGTTTGAATATGTTTAAAATCAGACACCGTTAAAGAGCATGCGAAATATGGGTTTTCTAGAACGCGTACATGTCATCCACTTATTTAAAACACTGTATCGTTAAGAACTAGCAGCTGTCAGAGTACCCGGGGAAGGATCAACTTGTTTTGAAATGCAGATCCGAAAAATAATCAGAGCTATATTCTCATTTAACATATATGTAGAAATTGTACGTCACAAATTATGACACCTGTGCCAGTTTCGATACAATATTAATTGGCGGTAATATAATTATAGAACTCGTGTATGCAGAAGACATATTTTTCTAATAAAATAGTATAAATTTAATAGACGTGTTAACCCTGACTGTCAAATGAAACATTGATGATCAAATTCTTGGTCTTAACTATTAAACACACCTAAATGTTAACTAAAATCACAATCAAGAATAAAGATAATGAACAAGTAACAAGTAACAAACTTTGAATATCTCGGCTTCGTAATCAACCAACAACGGTGGGAACTGTTCACAAGAAACCAGGCGAAGGCTGGCCATATCAGTTCATGTGTTAAATAATATTAAGGGCCAACAAAGCCAGTCACTAAGAATGGAATCTGTCTAGAGGTAGTAAACCTAGCATAAATGCATGCTGAAAACGGACACGCTGACGTGTGAGTTGCACAGGCAGATGTGGCGCAATTCGCAAGAGGAACGAAGAAGAGGAATAAAATATATATTCACGTTGTGCCCTAGAAAGCAGCAAGTCAAATGGTTTGGTCATGTAACTAGGTTACCAACCAACAGTATGCCACAGCAAGAAACGATGTACAGACCACATGGAAGCAGAAGAAGAGGCCGGCCACTCAAACGATGAACAGAAGAAGTAGCAAAGTCGATGGGATTCTCGATACACGAAGTCCGTAAACGGGCACTCTCCCGCTGTATATAATCTACCTTGACCCAGGAAGGTAGAAGAGGAACAAGATGAGATGAGATGGGTTGTGCTCTCCGTTTTCTTTATTGAGACGAACAGCGTATTGACGACACTTTATACACGCCTGGTGAGATATCCGACCCTTTATACACGCCTGATGAGGTATCCATCCATCATGTGCCATGCCGATGAGCTTGGGCGGTCATGTTTTGCCATCTCACTCGATCAGCAGAGTGTTTCTCTGATTGTCGACGATATCGCAAAACATAATTTTCTTGGCATCTGTAAAGAAGGTATTTTGCCATTGCTTTCCTTCTTAGCAGTGACCATACTGGTCAATGACCGCAGCCAGTGTCTCCTCAAAAAATAGATCCTCTGCCTACCGTCGTGAAGCTGGAGACCATAACCTACAACTATCTGTCGGCTGCTCTACAACCTCATCCAACCACCTGCACCCACGGCTTCACGTAATCCTGATCGAGGGGGGGGGGGGGGCTAAACGGGTACTCCACCTTGCCGAAGGGTGTCCCGTAGGCTAGCGGAGGGAAGGAGGCGCCTTACTTCTCCTTTGATAGGGGATGCCCCTACCTCGCCATCCACTATGAGATATCCGACCCTTTATACACGCCTTGGGAAGTATTCGTTCTTTTATACACGCCTGGTGAGGTATTCCACTTTTTATACACGCCTGGTAAAGTATCCAACCCGTTATTCACGCATGATGACGCACGGGACTATTGAGCAATCCCCCATATTTTTAAGATCAATCGAACTCGTGCAGTGATATGGTCAGTATCACGCAGATAGCCTTTACATCCCATGACATTTCCTGGCGTCCAAGTCCGCCTAGATTGGACTTAAGTTAATGAACACCGCGCTGGCAAGCGTGCAATGTTGAATGTCGACAATTTAATATGATCTGGATTAGATACCCTCATATTTCTGCTTTTGTTTTTCGACAATTTAATATGGTCTAAATTACAGAGCCCTGATGTTTCTGCCTCTCCATAACTTTGTGGAGAGGCATGATCATCCGCGCCAGCCAGCAAGGCACTGGATGATTATTTTTTTTTTGGGATGAGGGTGGTGGTGGTGGTGGTGGTGATGATGATGATGATGATGATGATGATGATGATGATGATGATGATGATGATGATGATATTTCTGCTTTGTATTTCGACAATTTAATATAGTCTATCTACATAACCCTGATATGTCTTCGATTGTATTTCGATAATTCTGCTTTTGTAATTCAAAAATGTAATTTGGTCTAGAGTATATAACCCTGATATTTCTGCTTTTGTATTTCGACAATTCAATATGGTCTAAATTTCATAACCTTGTTATTTCTGCTTTTGAATTTCGACAATTTAATATGGTGAAAGTTACATAACTCTGATATTTCTTCTTTTGCATTTCGACAATTTATATTGTCTAGATTACGTAACCGTGACATTTTCGCCTTTTATGTTTACAGTTTTTGATCGCTTCCAACTATTTTCTCTCTCAAAAGACGTAGCGCTTTGAAAAATACGATGCGAGTAGGGGAGAACGGGAGAAGGAGGAATTTGAAATAGAGTAAAGAGTCTTTAGCTGGCTTCATGATTTATACTCACCTTGGAACACAGGGCAGACGGACATATTACCTCTCCGCTTCCCAACACAGTTCTTCTTTAACGCGCGCATTATACATACACGCTAGGATGATCATTAAAAAGCAATATAGCAGCAGAACTATCTGGTTCGGCCAGTGGGGGGCTCTCGAGACATGAAACTAGAACCATAGTCTCTTGTAGCGACCTGGTCCAAGATGCCGTCTGTAGACGGACGGCTGCAAATTTGTAGCAGCCACTGCTTCTTTGAAGGTGTGTGCTGTTTAGTTGGTAATTGTTCTTCTTTGAAGACTGTGAGGATTTTGACTAGATAATACAAGCGCAAAATGATATACAGTTATAGTATCTGACAATAAATAAATAGAGAAATACATGTTTATATGATTATTTCTACAAATGAACAGCGGCAAGTCTTGAAGAAGTAAGTGCTTGGGAGAAGATTTTTCAAGCAACGCGAGGCACTTGAGACGGACGGCTGGCATCCAGTCTGCTAGCAAGACACTGTGAACCGTCCCTCGTGGCTTTTCTCTTCTGAGAAACAAGTTAATGAATTTTAACGCAGGCGTTTATGTAAAGACCCCTTAAAATGCCTGTGTCGATTAGTGTTAGAATTCAGTATAGAAGAAAATGATATATTACATTACAAGAACCGAGCTGTAACCATTACTTGTAATGTTTCTCACTTGGAGGAGAGCCGAGGGTTTCTGAGAGAGGGTATTGTAGAGTTGGCTTGGGACGAGGGAAGTAAAGGGAGACAGATAGACTAGTTAAAGCTGAATGCACGTTATTACGTTTGTAAGAACAGGCATGGCTTATGCTGATGGTGAAAACACCAGCGACAGGCTTGAGATATCCCCTGCATCTTGGCCTGTACAATATAGCAGAGCTGGCGAGTGTATTTATGGTACGTTTGTGGCTGTTTGTGTGTGTGTATACGTCAGACGTGTGTATGTATGTATGTGTGTGTGGGTGGGTGTGTGTGTGTTTGCATATACCAGAATTATATGTATTTATGTATGTGAACACCACACAAAAACTTGGTGTATGTATGTGTGTGGACACTACACTAGAAGTAGGTGTCTATATGTGTGTGAACACCACACTAGAAATGGGTGTCTGTATGTGTGTGAACACCACACTAGAAACGGTGTCTATTTGTGCGTGAATACCACACTAATAGTGGGTGTCTATATGTACTCGTTTGTGAATGTGAACACCACACTAGAAGTAGGTGTGTGTGTGAACACCACAATAGAAGTGGGTGTATGTGTGCTAACACCATAGTATACGTATTTGTATGTGTGTGTAGACATGACACTAGAAATATGTGTTTGAGAATTGAGTATGTGTTTGTATGTGTGTGAGAATCACATCAGAAGTATGTGTATGTATGTGTGTGTGAATCACATCAGAAGTATGTGTATTTATTTGTGTGTGTGTGTGTGTGTGTGTGTGTGTGTGTGTGTGTATGTAAATCACATCAGAAGTATGTGTATGTATGTGTGTGTGATTCACATCAGAAGTATGTGTGTTTATGTGTGTGTGTGAATCACATCAGAAGTATGCGTATTTATGTGTGTGTGAATCACATCAGAAGTATGTGTATGTATGTGTGTGAGAATAATATCAAAAGTATGTGTATGTATGTGTGTGAGAATCACATCAGATGTGCGTGTATGTATGTGTGTGTGAATAACATCAGAAGTTTGTGCAGATATGTGTGTGAGAATCACATCAGAAGTATGTGAAAAACAATGGCAGTGTGTCTTCTTTACAGGCCCCTCGATGGCAACGTGGCCGAATGGATAAAAAGCCCCCCCCCCCCCCCCCCCCCCGATCTTAAACTTCCTGTGCACATACTTGTGAGTGGTCAGGTGGATTCCTACACCTGTCAGTTGGACATAAACGTTGACGTCTTGTTCAGAAAGCAATGGCAAACTACTGGACGTAACATTGCCTAGTAAATCAACCTGTTTCAGTGTTGATACCAAAGTCCTGTCAAGAGCATGCAACATGTGTAATCTATATTGCCGGGGACATCATATCGTGTGAATATATCTGAACCATTTGCGTAAGTATCTTCAAGGGACAACAGTGTATCCAGTCAATGGATAGCAGCTGTTGCAGTATGTACAACTGGGTCAGTGACTGAACAATTTATCCACATAGCCTGCTACTGTTTAGTTCCCCCAAGTTAGATAGAGGTCCAGGCCTCTGCTGGCTGCACCCCGCCGCTCGAGAGCGATTTACTCACCCGAACTGTCTTCCGAGTGAAAAATGGCTTCAACACACTTAAGGCTATGTACATATTCCGGTAGGAATGATCAGTTATTTTGTAGACCGTACCTGCCGAGGGACAACCCAGATGGTTTCAGTCCATGCTACGCGTGTGTGTGTGTGTGTGTCTGTGTGAGTATGTGTATTTGTGAGTATTGTGCTCGCGCCTGTCTGCTATTTTCAAACAAATAATGAAGCTACATTCTTCCTAATCTTCCGCAGTTGCTTATTCTGAAACAGGCATCGACGATCATGACTTCCCACTTCTTACTGCAAAGTGATATTTTAATGAAGCTGCAATAGTTTAAACGGTGGGGCTTCAAATGAAAACTTTAAAGTGTGATAGAACGTATAATAAACGTGCCATGGTTTTGTAACCTGTCAATATTGTTGTTAGGGGTGTTAAGAGTTTTAAGCACGTGACACCATGGTGCAGACGAATATGGTGACTGCATAAGGACAGTTTAAAGATGGCCTCCCCACTTTTGCCATGCACGAAAGAGAAGCAGAGTTCTGTTACCATTCTTTTTTTTTTAATCAGCGAAAGAGTGAAACCTAAAGAAATTCGTCGACGAATGAAGGTCCAGTATGGTGGTGCATGCCTGTCAGTCCAGCAAGTGTATGAGTGGAGTAGGAAGTTTCAAAACGGCGTGACTTCTGTGACTGTTTACGACCGGATCAGGCACACCGAGTAGTGACCCCAGAGTGGTTACACACGCGACCAAGAGCATGTTTTTCCCACAGGAATCCAAGCACTTTATCGGCGGCTGTACAACATGCATTGAATTGAAAGCAGTGGTGACTACATCGAAAAATGATACAATTGTTCCTTACTGTTATAGAATATATTCGCGCACGCACGCACGCACGCGCACGCACACGCACGCATGCACACAAATACACACACACACATACACACACACACACACACACTATTATTCATAGTCATCATACATGTTATTTGTCGTTTCCTCGTGGGTTCCCAAATTGATTTAGTAGCGCCCGTAGTTGTACATTTCTCGACATTTGTTGCATTCTCTGACTGTAATATTCTCAACATTATTCTAAATCAAAACCATTCGTCTATTTTTCTTAACATTTCAAGTACTAATTTTTCTCATCATTTCAAGCACAATTTTTCTCATCATTTCATTTACTCATTTCTCTCACTATTTCATTTACCCATTTGTCTCATCATTTCATTTACTCATTGTTCTCACTATTTCATTTACTAAATTTTCCCATCATTTGATTTATTCACTTTTCTCACCATTTCATTTACTCATTTTTCTCATCCTTTCATTTACTCAACGTAAGTTTCTTCACACAAGCCCGGAGCCCAGTTAAAGGCTACAAATCCATCTCGATTCAGAACCTAACGCATGACCACAGGCCCGGCAGGTAAGCGAGCTATCCACTACCCTACCGCATCCCCCACATACACAAGTACATAAATCGTCAAACGTCAGAACCAGCAATTATGGTTAAGTCCGCTCAGTCTAACTACAAGCGTTACCATTAGGATCTTCTTAAACCTGACTAGTAAATGGACATATTTCAACGGAACAGAACCAAAATCTCCTAGAAGAATGTTATCTCTCTCTCTCTCTCTCTCTCTCTCTCTCTCTCTCTCTCTCTCTCTCTCTCTCTCTCTCTCTCTCTCTCTCTCTCTCTCTCTCTCCATCAGGCGTTAAAAGCCAACTGTCTAATTTGTCGTGTGAACAGTTTTAGTATACAGTGTATGCCTGATACCCATCTGTCAGTACCTCACAGCCCTACTTTATTGGCTTGTATACAGCTCGGCTGGCTTCCTTTGGCTAGAGCCGTCGCTGTCATCACCTCTTATTAATAATACGCAGTATGCGAACATCATCACATCCCCTTCATGTTACATATTACTTCCTTGTTTGTGTTTCCTTATCTCTGGGTGTAGAAGCATCTATACCGATTTGTTTTGGGTAAGATCATTTGCGTTGCACGACTATAGCTACAAAGGTGTGTGAGTATTCTGTCATAGATGCACCGGAATAATCTCTCTCTTTCTCTCTCTATCTCTGTCTGTCTGTCTGTCTGTCTGTCTGTCTGTCTCTCTCTCTCTCTCTCTCTCTCTCTCTCTCTCTCTCTCTCTCTCTCTCTCTCTCTCTCTCTCTCTCAGTTGCTCTCGTTTGCATTACACGCAAATAGCTTAAAGGTGTTTTAGTATTGTGCCATTATAACAAGAGGAGACTCTCTCTCTCTCTTTCTATCTCTCTTTCTCTCCCTCTTTCTATCTCTCTTTCTCTCTCTTTCTCGTTCT
Source organism: Cepaea nemoralis (assembly GCA_014155875.1). Lineage (NCBI taxonomy): Eukaryota > Metazoa > Mollusca > Gastropoda > Stylommatophora > Helicidae > Cepaea > Cepaea nemoralis. The sequence goes on along the minus strand of JACEFZ010005036.1, from coordinate 63,628 downwards.
CTTTCACTTTATCTCTCTCTCTTTCTTTCTCCCTCTGTATTTTTCTCTCACTCTTTCTATCTCTATTATTCTCTCTTTCTTTGTCTCTCTCTTTCTCTCTCTTTCTATCTCTATTATTCGCTCTTTCTTTCTCTCTCTTTTACTGTCTCTCTCTCTTTCTACCTCACTCTTTTTCTCTCTCTCTTTCTCTCATTCTCTCTCTCTTCCTCTCTCTCTTTCTCTTTCTTTCTCTATATTTCTCTCTGTCTTTCTATTAAAATTGTTCTCTCTCTCTCTCTCTCTCTCTCTCTCTCTCTCTCTCTCTCTCTCTCCCCTCATGAACTCCCAAAAGGGTGAATGCAAAACTTGAAACGGCAATATTTTCAAAAACCTGAGTCATTAAAAATACACCCTATACTACCCAGGATCAGCACGTCTGGATATATCCAGCCAGACATATACAGTCACTCCAGAAACTGGCATTCAGGACGGTTAGTTAGTTGCATGTCCATTACAGGACGTCGCAGTCAATCCCAGCATTTTTTGGGCTGCTTGTGATTTCTTGGAATGTTTACGCCCAGTAGTTTGCTATTGCTTTCTGAACAACCGGCCCTCATACCACTAAATGAAAACCAGCGCAAGGCGAGTTGCTTCCAAATCGCCAGCAGCTGTGGTTAGAACGCGATATGCGGGATTACAAATTGCGTCTGTAACCTCTTCGCCACAGAGCCGACGTACGGGCGGTTGGATCGACTTATTTGCACGGGGTTTTATCCCATAAGGCTCGGTCTTTTGCCGCAGCATGGGCTGCCGAAATCGTTGCCCAGAGTACGAACTTCGTGGCTCCAGCGAAGACGCCCAGGAATCTTCGAGAAAACTGCACTAGTGAACCGAATGACACAAACCGGAATGGAACCCATAACCAAGGGAAGGCGAGCCACGGAAACCCACACCCGCTATAATTACTTCAGTTTGGACCAATTTTGAATTGTAGCTTGGGCGCCGGCCTATTCGTGGTTAATAACTAAGCAAAGTGGGCTAATTAGTGTAACAGTTAGGATGTTACGATGATAATGACATAGCCGAGGTCGGACAAGAGTCCAAGTCCGCTACAGGAGGGAATTACTGACCACAATATGATGGTCCTAACATTTCAGATTCCCGCTACGAGACTGTTTATTAGTTTGTATTAAAAGAAAATCTTTAAAAGGGCTCCTTTATACACATTAAGGTATATTGAGTATACTTTTCTAGAGTCATATTTTATCGACCAATTGACAATCGATTGGTCATGTGGTCAATAGCATGCCAGTCGACTTTACTTTCCAGGACATTATGTCGTACCCATTTTAGATTGAGTCGACCTGGAGGAACAGGTCAGTTTTTTTTATTTTTCGCTTTTCCAGTCTGTTTCAGGATACTGCAGTCAACATCAGAATCTTTCAGCTGTATGTTGATTCCTAGGCTAGATTACGCTCATCAGCACGCCACGACTTTCTGAGCTACTGGCTCCATACTCTCATAAGTCACTGCGCGACTCGAATCGCTTCCAATTCTCGTGCGCTCACGTCAACAACGAGAGTATTCGGGGTTACGGAGAAAGCTGCTAACCCCTCGGCCAGAGAGACAGGCAGGAACAGGAGCATGTCAGTTAGACACATTAATTACTACATGTACCCAGTACGGCTCATGGTGGAACAAGGAGTCCTGAACATACTTCATATCTTTCTCGAATCTTCTCCGATTGTGGGACATGCTTATAGCACCGCGGCAAGGCGAACTATTCGTACGGTGATTTGTTATATTAGCGGTGTTCGTCTTGATTGTATGGTGTTTAGCAAGATTGTTTTGTGTTTGACAGGATTGTAGCTTGCTTGGCATCATTGTAGTGCGTTTGACAGGACTGTAGCTTACTTGGCATGATTGTAGTGTGTTTGACAGGATTGTAGCTTGCTTGTTGGTCACATCAACACACCCCATCCGGAGGTCACCATGACCGAATGGATCAGAACTCTCGTTCTTAGACACCCAGTGTGCTGATGCCAAGATAGCGGGTTCAATCTTTACACCGGACAGTTGAAGTGAAAGGATGACTTCTCGTCCTTGACTTGAGGACGTAAACTACAAGCACCTATGAAGTTAGAAGTGGGTTCGCCTAATGGCGAAGGACACTAGTAATAGGGAAAATTATTCCACATGCAAAAATCAGCCCAATGCACTAGAAGTAATAGCACGTGTATGGACTACGCTTGAGTTCAAAGCCAGAGAAGGAAAAAAAATAAAAATAACACCTCATCCCCAACTTCCTTGATACATGTGTACATGATTGTCTTCTATAAATTGATAACAACTTGGGTTATACAAATAATGCCCAAAATACGGTGCCAGGTATGAAGGAATGTATAGCAAGCATACTACATCAAAACTGTATTGTTCACAATGTCCGTATCCACAACCACAACCACCACCATCTACCAACATCTCAAGGAATCTCTTTGAAATACACACATTTCCATTTTCCGTATACGCGTGTAAATACCTTACTGCTGATTACAAGACACGCGCTTAAGCAATGCGAATGCACGAAGCTTGTTCACATAACAAGCTTTACAGACAAACATACGTTGGTAAATAGAAGTTTATATGATGCTGTCGCTTTAGCGCGTGTGTGTAAATCCCGACTGATTCAGTAGTTTGTATTCCCGGCTTGTTCAGTGATTCATAGAGCTTTGACAAACACGTGTGCAATTATTACGATGACTTTGATCAGATCATGTCAAGACGGAGCACCATATTTCTATATTTGTATATCTCAAAGTTATCTGATGTGTGTCATTTTTCACAATTTTCTTTTCAGAATATAGAAAACATAATTTGGTGTCTCACTCAGCGGCTGTGCCCTTCTCTGTATAAAAGAGAGTTGACAAAGGGGTGTGTTCCGTGGAGCGACAAAAGTGTTTGATGGCAAGAAAGGGTTGCCATAGATTTTCTGTTATTATTAAACTATCTTTCATCATACAATGATGTGTTAGACAGCTAACGATGCATTGTGAAGCCGTTTGAATCAGAACAAGATTGATATCACACATTCCTACAATTCGCATAAGGCGTAGAAAGGCGTTGGTAACTCTACAAGTTAATGTAGGAGAAAATGTTCAAATGCTTTTACTTCGGCGAACGGCGTTTATTATCATCATGTTTGCTAACACTGCATAGTGATGCCAGAGATGTAATACAACTTAACAATACCACTTTAGAGACACCTTCACAATGAATCTCCACACACATACAACACGACAACCGTCAGAAGTCAATTTCTTCAGAAGGACATTCTTCTACATTTGAATGGTTTAGTTTTCGTTCTCAACCTTCATAGTTTGAAATACCCAAAGATCTCCACTTTCCGCTTTCATTAATCTATCGTTGAAACAGCAAGGACGTCAAACGATACGTCAACGCCTTTATCACACAGCCTATAGACGGAAGTTATCGCACGGATCTGGCTGAAGCCAGCCCACTCCCGCTGTGGGAGTGTGGAGCCTTGTACTTGAGCTCAGGTTTGTGGCTGTTTGAAATTGATTCCATTTCTATGTGCTAGCTTCAACAAGCCGAGGGTATTTGTCTCGATGAGAGTCTTCGTTTATTATTTAAGCTTCTTCTTCTTCTTCTTCTTCTTCTTCTTCTTCTTCTTCTTCTTCTTCTTCTTCTTCTTCTTCTTCTTCTTCTTCTTCTGCTGCTTCTTCTTCTTCTTCTTCTTCTTCTTCTTCTTCTTCTTCTTCTTCTTCTTCTTCTCCTTCTTCTTCTTCTTCTTCTTCTTCTTCTTCTTCTTCTTCTTCTTCTTCTTCTTCTTCTTCTGCTGCTGCTGCTGCTGCTTCTTCTTCTTCTTCTTCTTCTTCTTCTTCTTCTTCTTCTTCTTCTTCTTCTTCTTCTTCTTCTTCTTCTTCTTCTTCTTCTTCTTCTTTCTGTGATTTTTTCGTCGTTATGTACCACAGTTTATCATGAATTACTTATATCCAAATCTCTGAAGTGTGATGTCTTGCTTTCTATGCCTGATTGTGTGTTTGTGAACACTAACTAGCATATCATCTCATCAAATTCCATCTAGTTCCTCTTGTATTTTATGAAGTCGAGATGAAGTATAAACAGCGGCAAGAGTGCCTGCTTATTTTCTCTGATTTTGCCACATATATCTATTTATCTTTTTTGTTGTTGTTGTTGTTGTTGTTGTTGACATACACAAATATAGCGAAATGTATTGAAATGTACTGCAGAATACAACCCTAGAACCTCATTCTTAGTATTTGTAAACTCATCTTATTACTTCCTGGCCATTTGTTCACATTGTACATATTCCCTGCACCTGAGCACGGAGTCTTACAGCTTCTATCACAAACGAAATGTAACCAAATATAAACAAAGCAAAATGTGTGTGGTCATTCAGTTGACACTTTTGGTTCTTAATTTGAGTACACATCTTAATCATCATCATCATCATCATGACAAACGTGTGCCATATCAATAAGTGTGTGTGTGTGGGGGGGGGGGGGGGAAGGGGGGGGGGTCAGCTAATCCTCCCGTTTGCTACAGCCTGCGAAGAGTCCCAATACTAATAGTACCAGTAGCAGTCTGATTATATGTCCGTCTGGCCTTTCCGCGGAGTCCTGAGTGTCGGTCAGATCCAGGCTTGTCCATGGGACTAATTTTTCAGTCCCATTCCCATCCCATCCCACAGTCATTTTGCCTGACCAATCCCATGGGATTCCCATGATAATATTAATATGGAATACAGTTCAAATAAAATTATGAAATTTATTAAAGTTTGGGGTTAGTGTCTACTAAATAGGACTGCATGTACAAAGAGACATGTACAACAACAGAATTTATTAATTTTAATATTCAAGAGTATTTTATTAAAACAAAGTTTAATCTAAATATGACAATTCAGTGTCATTCTGACATTCTCATTCTGTTTCACTCTGCTCATTCAGCACATTATAAATTTCCTGCTGATCGACTGTTTCTAATAATTCAGTTAATCCAAGTAATCCCTGAACCATTTCCACAATTTTCATCTTACATGCAAATCTGATATACACAAAGTTTATAACGAGAGCTGGTAACATCCGTTTTCGTAACGTACTCAACAACAATTCAGCTGCACTAAATAAGTGATCTACTGCCGCTGAGGACACTGGTATGGCAAAGACAATTTTCGCACTCGCTTTTAGCAGTGGGAATCTATGTTCATTTTCCCAATAATTTAATGGTTGTGAAGTTGGTTGCCGTAATTTTTTAAACATGGTGACTTCATCTTCAAGGCATTTGTTTCTGGGGTCATCAAACTTAAGTGTTTTGTTTGGTGGAGGATAAAAAAAAATAAGTCAAAATCACTTTTCGGCTTTTGTTCTAAAACTCCTGTTACTTCACATACAGCAGATGATTCAGAAGAAAGATTTAAACTTTTGATGAATAGAATAACAGTTGGAACAACAGACTTAGAAAAATCGATCCAATCATTGGCCCATTTATTGGTGTCCCCTTACCATTTCTTCTTAGTTACAACTGACCTGACCATGTCTTCTATTTTGGCTTTGATGTCAACTCCAGTAAAGAATGCTGCAGTAACTGCCAAAGAATGGCCGCAATATGCCAAAGTTTTTCTCCAATAATTTTCTGAAAATTCTGACAATATTTCTTCACCATGCTGCTGGAAGATTCTTCGTCAATATCAACAATAAATTTGTCCAACTGATAGTCTAGGAGGAAGTATAACAGCAAAATTAAATGAGATGTAGCACCATCAATTTTTAGTTTGTCAAAAAACGTTTTGAATTTCTCATGTATGTACAGCATTCCTTTAATCTGAACAATATTCGGAATGTGGTTTAAGAATTCTTCATCATCTTCATTAAAGTAATGCTAGTAATTGTTTTAAATGGGCATTGAAACGAAAAATATGATCGCATGCGCGCATTCATTAATTTACCCGGTGTCCCACCAAGAGATAAAGAATTGATACAAATATATAAAGAAAAAGGAAGGATAAAAGGTTTTAAAAAGGTTTTTGAAAAAAAAGTTGCTATGACATGGCTACTGTCCCATGTGTTCCATGGGAAACACAAATGTTTGCTGTCCCGTCCCATCCCATCTCATGGGACGTTTCCCATGGGATTCCCATTCCCATAGACAAGCCTGGTCAGATCCTTTGGAGACTCCCTGTTGCGTCATTAACTCTAAGCCGTGATGATCTGCCAGTTCTTCTGCACTATTTACGTGTCTCCAAAGGGCCTTATCACACCCCTCTTATCAGGCACCAATACCTCACAAAGTGGTGCATACCCAGCTAATCTGTCCACCTGCTCGTTTCCCATCACACCAGCATGTTCCGAAGGGGATTTGGGGGGGGGGGGGGGGGTTCCCAACAAATGCTCTCTATTTTATACTGCTGAATTGAAGCCTGTCAGTCTAGCCGAAGCCTGCCTGTCTTCACCTTTCTCATCATAATATGTGAGTCCGTTACAATCACAACATGCGTGTGCTGTTTGCGTCTGTAGATTGGGGATAGTGAACACATTTTCACAATCCCGCATCCTGGGTTCGAAGCCAGTGGCAAGCGATTTGGAAGCAGATCACATTGCGTTGATTGTTATATTGGTATGCGCGTTTAGTCGCTCAGAAAATAATGGTAAACTACTGAACGTAAAATTGCTAAGAAAAATCACAAACAATCAAATAGTGGTGGGGTTGATTGTGACGTCCTGTAAAGGATATGCAGCTAACCTTTAACTTCCTTTCGCCCAGATTACATTAAGTTTGTTTCACAACTTCAGACATGTCTTCCCATCAAGCTAACTTCACAACTTAACGCCACTTCACAACTTAACTTCAGTGATTTCTTCCCAACAAGCTAACTTCACAACGTAACGTGACTGATATCTTCCCATCAAGCTAACTTCACAACTTAAAGTCAGTGATATCTTCCCAACACCCTAACTTCACAAAGTAACGTGACTGATATCTTCCCATCAAGCTAACTTCACAACATAAAGTCAGTGATATCTTCCCAACACCCCAATTTCACAACTTAACGTGACTGATATCTTCCCATCAAGCTAACTTCACAACTTAACGTGACTGATATCTTCCCATCAAGCTAACTTCACAACTTAACGTGACTGATATCTTCCCATCAAGCTAACTTCACAACTTAAAGTCAGTGATATCTTCCCAACACCCCAATTTCACAACTTAACGTGAATGATATCTTCCCATCAAGCTAACTTCACAACTTAACATTGGTGATGTCTTGCCATCGTTCCTTGGTACGAAACAACCCCAACATACTCTTCTTAATACTTCACATACCTTCCGTTCACATACACTCCCCTCACTTTCTCCGCTTTATTCCACTGTCTATACCTTTCTGAAAACTCCAGCCTTATCAAGCGAACAGCAGGAGTCAAGACACTGGTCCCCTCACAGCATGAAGCACCATAACCCAGATAACAATGATATTGTCAAGCGTTGGTTGAAACATTTACAACGCAAAGCAATTCCTCCTGTTTCACTTAGTTTTATCAGCATTTCTGAAAATGTAGGCTGTTCCACAAGAGAACAGCCAGGGGTATGAGATAAAGGGGCAAAAGTGTAACTTTTCGTAAATTAGGATAGATATTGAGCGCCTGTTCTGTGTTTTCAAAACAATGTCTTACTAGGAATAAATAATGTTATTAAGCCAGAAAGTTCTTTGAGCAGCCAAGTAACACTCCAACAGACGTTTCAAAAAACGAGTTAGAGAGAAAAGGTACTTTTGAAATGGAATTTTGACAGTCACACAGGGGAGAAAACTTCACATAAAGACTCATTTTCTTTAAGTTGCGTGCCCTTTGTAGGGCGTTGCGCTAAAACCCTCAACCCCATGTTGATTTACTAGGCATATTTTACGTTCAGTAGTTTGCCATTGCTTTCTGAAAAGAAGTCTACATTTTAAGTCCAACTGACTTGTGTAGGGAGCGATCAAACTATCCCGTTGTCAGCTCACCGGAAGCGCAATCTCAAGTGCATTAATCCCCTGCTGACTCTGTTTCTGCAAGCGTGTCAAGAAATAGCATTGGTGAGTACTCGTTGTAGACTAGGGTCGGTTGTAAGTAAAGTTATCTGCATATTCTTCACAGGACGTCGCTATCAACCGTAGCATTCTTTGATTGTGATTTTGTTGGCAAATTTTGCATTCAGTTTGCCTTTGCTTTCTGAACGTCCGACAATCATGTCATTGTAAACATCAACGCAAAGTGATGTGCTTCCAAATCGTCTGTGGCTGACATTGAACCGAGGATGTCAGGATTGTGAACCTGTGTTTACTACCCTAGGCCCAAGAAGCCTATGATGTAAGTATATGTGTGGGGAATATTGAGGATGCCGATGATGTAAGTATATGTATGGGGAATGCTGAGGACGCCGATGATGTAAGTATATGTGTGGGGAATGTTAAGGTCGCCGATGATGTAAGTATATGTGTGGGGAATGTTGAGGACGCCGATGATGTAAGCATAAATGTGGGAAAATTATAATGACGCAGGTGAGAAGTGGTGGAATATTTTCATGATTATTTATGGAAGGAATATCTACGATCAGACAGAAACAAATTATATAGGATATGTGAATTATCTTTGAAGTGTGTATTCACTGATTCACTGTCAAACAAAAAAGAAGTCTTGGGCCAAACATGGTACACAATCAAATGAAAAGATATTATCATGTAAATTACCGTACACTGAGGATTAAAATTGCGGAAGATAGCACGAAACGAAATATAATAAAATGATATCCCTAGTATGGCGAAATATCGTCCTTCTGTCTAAATAGAGAGTCACATTAGCCGATATATTATCTCTCGGTACTAAATCAGCTAGAAACCAGGCAACATTGGTAAAGCCGGCGCGTTCGTGTGATGGTTAAGGCGGTACGCTGACAATAGCATGGGCGCTGTCGGGCGAGGCTTGGAACTCAGCTTTCATAATCTACAACGGGAGGGAAAGACTGGAGATCAACTCCCCCCCCCCCTACCCATGCACGCAGGCCTACAAGGCGAGTCTGGCAGAGTGGCTATAATGCCGGATTCCCATTCGGGAGACCCGTGTTTGAATCCTCAAAAAGGTAGCGGATGTTTTTCTATCCGGGGGGGGGGGGAAAGAAAACCCTAACCTGCACAGTTCACGGCGACTCACTAGCCGGGCGGTCTTAAATCTTAAGGCTCAAGACATCCTCCCCTTACTCTCCTCGTCATACACCCCAAGGTACTCTATAGGCAGTAACGACAGACCTACAAAATGTGATGCTCCTAGCACTTCACGTGCCCACAACAAGCTCATGTTCAAGGTCTTAAACGTGTGTTCGCTTTATTTATTATTTATGTATATGTTGTGTATGTTCGACATTCATATTAAACCGCAATGCGCTGATTTTCATACAATGATGCTTCTGTCGATCGCTTAGAAAGCAATGACAAACTATTGAACGTAAACTTGCCCAGAAATCACAAACAGGCAAAAAATGCTAAAGTTAACTGCAACGTCCTGTAAAGGATATGCAACTACCATTTTTTCCTTTAACATTAATACTCCACAAATTATTTGACTTTGGAGGAGAGTGGGGTGTTTTGACCACTTTCGTACGTAGCCAATGTTTTAGAAAATCAGTGTAGAAAGATCTACTCTCAAATCCCTCGCGGCTGAGTGAAACCCGGCATATCGGATTGTAAAACTGCGGCCACTACCCCCAAATACACAGACGCCAATAACATAACACTAGAAGAATCAGTCTCCGATCGGGACAAATGTGAGATATTCAAAGAATCCTTAATTATACTATCGCTGGTTTTCGTTTTGCAAGTAAAAAATAACTTTATAACGAAGAGGATTTACTGTACTGGCACCTCTTGACAAATGATAGCTTGGTACACTGTGCTTTTTTTTTTTTTTAAATTAAAAGAAAGGCATATAATAACCTCTCTATAGCACAAAGCCTGGGCTGAATTATAGAGACCATGTGTTGCCCATGCAGCATGATCCCTCTCTCAGCCTATCTAGTTTATTCCAGAGGAAAGGTAACACTAATACATCTGGAACACGTCAAGCTGCAGAAGCTGCTGGATCAGCAAAGCAATGCTGAAACTGTCCGTCTGCCAGAGCTTCCATCGTAAATCAGTTGCCGACCAATGCTTAGGGCCTAGTCTGCCCTGCCTTATCGTTTAATCTTTAGGTTGCATTTCCTCGCATCAGGATAAGGCTTGTACCCTCCCAATTGCTCTCCTCCGCCCAAAGCCGCTGGCAAAATGCGAGGTGTCGGGTTTGGTGAGCGCCGCCCAACATTCAGTTCTAACATAAAGCAGGCAGTACCAGCTACTGTCATAAGGTAGCTCAGCCATATCTGACTAAGCCCTAATTAAGGAAATGGTTGACAGAAATAAATATTGCTTCTAGTGGATGAAAACAGAAAAGACTTTCAAACAAAACATGAAATAAACGTAAGTAATAAAATGCACAAACACATCAGACATTCCTGAAAGAAATGCATAAGTGTATTAGTTACGTGAGATGTATGATAGATCTGAGAGAAATAGACACGGCTGCACACATATCATACACATCCAAATACATTCATTAAGTGCGTGATAAAAATAAACTGCTTGATGTGCACTTTCAACAGAAGGGAACGACTGATGGGAATTAAGTGTATAAATTTCATGATGAGAACAATATATCACTATATGTACACATGACAGAAAGGAGCTTTTGGTCCAATGGTTTGAACGCTAAGCTTACATTCGGGAGACCCGAGTATAATTCATTGGTATGGTGATATATATATATATATATATATATATATATATATATATATATATATATATATATATATATATATATATATTTGGGGGGGGGGCGGTAAAAAGAAAATGGTCTCCGCCGCAATGGCGTTGCGGACGCGATTCGTAATGCCGTTTATCCGCGTTCGAAACACAGCGGTGACCGATTTAGCAGCAGACCGTGTCGCTCTGGTTTTAACGTGTTGGTATGGGAGCCAGTCGTTCAAAAAGCAATAGCAAACTACTGAACGTAAAACTTGCCAAAACATCTACAACGGCAGTAAACTGATGATGTTCAGTGCAACGTCCTGTAAAGGATATGCAACTGATTAAAAAAAAAGTATCCTAACCTGCACAGTTCGCAATGATTGCACTAACCAGGTGAAGCCTTCATTCTTCAGGCTCAAGAACCAGACAACATGACAATAGAAGAATGAGTTCCAGAATCAGACAACATATCAATAGAAGACATAGTCACGGAACAATAACATATTGAATTTAATTTTTTTGTTTTAAATAAAATAAAATTCCTTAACAAGAATCTGCTGTGGAAATGGGAAGTGTTCTGACCATCATACTCTGACTGCACAGAGGGAAATGTGGACAGTCTTTCCTCCCATAGCGAACTCGAGCGCTGGCATCGAACTCCGGTCCTACCATGCTCGTGACAGCGTCAGAGTAAACGTCCTAACCATTACATCAAGTCGACCCGGCGCAATGAAAAAAAAAACACACCAGAAATAAGTTCCATAGCTATCTGGTTGGCTTGGTCATGTGGCATAATCAGAATAAAACCATAGACCTGTTCCCAGAGTAAGATAATCGTGTGGGATGGTGAACGCTGACTGCCCATGCCTTATGGAATGGCACATAATGATGATTATGGTCCCATACTGTTACTGTAATCCATCTCTCCTTAAGTGTTATTATTTTTACTCCTTGGAACTTACAGATGTAGTAAAATTATTACTCCTTGGAGCCTAAAGATGTAGTAAATTGCAAGTACACTTCTTGGGATGAAGTGATGATAGCAGATGCATTGATACGCTCTGCTGGAGATCTCGAAATATGGAGAAGCTTGACAGCCCACGCCTGTTGGCAAGGCTCACGATGATGCTTACGATGATGATGATTGTCATAAGGGTGAGGATTATAATGGTTATAATGCTGATTATGCATAGTACGATGATGGCGTTGATTATGGTGATGCTGTGGATGATGATGATGATGATGATGATGATGATGATGATGATGATGGTGATGATGATGATGATGATGATGATGTCAATGATAATTACTATCATTTTATCCATATCACCCATATCATACCACTTCGCACATACGCATTGATGATCAGTCTCTGTCAGCAAATGCCATAATCTGCTGACTGTTCTACTACCAGACTTTGGGGTAACCATGTCGAAATCCAGCCCTCAATTGACTCTCAATGCTGGGACCACACTGAAGACCAAACGTAAGAATTCTTAAATTGTTATCTATTAAGGAATAATTATCCTATACCGTGTCTATTACTACACACGGAGGAATACAGGAAGAAAAAAAAACATGACTTTCCTTGTATATCACGAAAACAGAACCACTGGTAATAAGAACGAACAAGATAAATGAAAATGTGATATAACAATAGAAGATGTTTAACCAAAGTTTTTGAGAATGTTTAACTAAAATTGATAAATTAAGTACCTAGGGGCAATTTTAAAAAAACATCAGATGGAAGATGGGTGACAGAGGTTATGAGCAGAACAGCTGAAGCGAAAGTTGTATTTCAGAAAATGAAAAGTATACCATGCAATAAGCCACTATAACTGAATGCCAGAAAAAGAGCACTGGGATATTACATAATACATAACTTTCTGTTTGGCAGAGAATCATGGAACGTAAATGAAAACATTAGGAAGAGCTTTGAAGCAACGGAAATGTGGTTCCTGGGATAAATGTTGCAAATAGCTTGACTGACAGAAAAACTGCCTGGAAAGGGCTACTGAATATAGAACATCTTATATAACTATAAGCCAAAGGCAGACCGCATACTTTGCTCATGTGATGAAAAGAGAGGAATTGGAAAATATAGTGAAGACTGGAAAGATCAGTGAGAGGACAGGTAGAGGAAGACCGAGAGAAATGATGCTCGATTACCTGGGACGGTAGTATGGAGGAAAATCATCAGCAGGGTTGATTCAGAGCACGAAGGACCTCATCGTTATCATCACAATCATCATCATCATCATCATCATCATCATCATCATCCAGTGTCTTGCCAGCTGACGTGCGATATCATACCTCTCCACAAATTAAGATCTCTCAACTTGTGTATTGACTCCATTCCGTGACATGATACAAGGCTGTCAGGAATCTTCTCACGTTGTCTTCCTCTATCTCTCTTTCCTCAAATCTTTTCCGTTGTCACAACATGTTCCAGTTGTTGTCTTCTCATAACGTGGTCAAAAACAATGACTGCTTCTTTCTGATGTTTGTGATAACTTGTCTGACACTTAGTTTCCCTCACAATGTCCAGATTGCTCCTTTTGGCTGTCCAATTAATTTTTGAGCATGATTTGTTCGCCTGGTTACTAATTGTCCAGGAATTTCATCCACATGTTAAAACTGGTTCTATGCAAGAACTCTTTATCTGACTTTCAAGGACAGTAACTTATTGCGCAAAACATTCTTTATTTGATAAAATGCAGTTTTTACTTGTTCTATTCTGTTCATTCTACGAAGGACCTAGATCTGTGGAAATGCCTAAATGTTTGGTTAGTTGGAAGGGCCGATGAGGATGTTAATAATAACGTATCGGTTTCTTGTCGTCTGGTATCTCATCGGCATGTTTATGTCTTTCATACAAAAACATTCTGTGGTTTAAAGTTGTACGGCTGGGAAGATGGCAACGGGAGGGACTAGTGAACTCACTCCCGTATATTAAGTCACATCCCACCCCTCACAGCCTGGACAGTCTAACCCTCTAACCCCACTTTCCAGATCAGCAAAACTAGTGTCATTTAACCCCACGAGAAGTCTTGTCCGGAGCCCTGAAACCGACACAATCCCGCCGTTTGACCTGTATCAACGTTGACACCATAAATTTATGTCTCCGGGTGAACTCTCGATTGCCTGTCTTCTCGCGAGAGACCCATCAGGGCGATCTGGTGCCGTTGTTAATGACATGTTCCAAATGCCGGCAACAATGGCTGGAGGCAATCAGACATCGCCGTCAATAGATTTAGCAGGAAGTCAGGATGGGTTATTTGAATAGTCACCGAGGCGATGTGAGCGCGGCGGGTAGATCAGATGTGTAATTTATTATTGTATATTATTGTCACAATCATTAACCCATTCACTACCTGTTTATTTATCTGCCTAGACTGGATTAAAGTCAGTCGTAGATTAACCACAGTAATGCAAACGTTACACAGTTGAATATTTTAGAGAAATTAGACATATGCAGTCTGGATATTTTGGGCACATTATGAAAAGAAGGGGTTAGAAGAAGAACCGGCTCCATGGCTATGGATTTACGGACGCAGTTCTTAATCCCGCACACCTGCGTTCGAAACACAGCTGTGGGTGGTTTGGCAGCAGACCGCCTTGCGTTGATTTTTTATGAAATGGTATGGGTGCCGGCGGTTCAGAAAGCAATGGCAAACTGATGTTAGTTGCATATCCTTTGCAGGACGTTGCAGTCAACGCCAGCATGATTTGCGGTTGTGATCTCTTGGCAAGTTTACGTTCAGTAGTTTGAAGGATGTAGATATTAGAGGATTCACTAGACAACATGAAAATTGAAAGCTATTTTCACCGACCGGTATTTGAACCTGTCACCTCCAAACGACGACAGCGCCTCGCAGCAGGAACAAGTGTACTTTGACGCATGACCACGATAGTATGGCGATAGTATTGTTTTCAGCAGGGTATTATCACTTTTCATTTGCCGATAATGCATTAGTTATCGATCCGTGATGAAATTAAACTTGCTAGCAAAAGGGTTGCAAATTAACACACGCTGATAGTCTAATAGTAAATTAAGATTGCATGAGCGGGACAGAGAGAGAGAGAGAGAGAGAGAGAGAGAGAGAGAGAGAGAGAGAGAGAGAGAGGCGGAAGAGATGGGGGACATATAGAGAGAGTGAAAAAGAGAGAGGGGACAGAGAAAGAGTGTGAGAGAGTTAAGGAGACTGAGATTGAGAGAAAGAGAGTGATAGAGTGTAAAAGGGAAAGAGAAAGTAGTGTCTGGGAGAGATACAGAAATAGTGAGAATTAGAGAAAGCAGGAAAGGGAGAGGATTAGAGAGAGAAAAAAGAAAGAGAGAGAGAGAGAGAGAGAGAGAGAGAGAGAGAGAGAGAGAGAGAGAGAGAGAGAGAGAGAGGGAGAGGGGGAAGAGAAAGAATTAGAAAAGGACAGAGAATGTGAGAGGGAAAGAGAGAATTAGATAGAGGGAAAGACAGAGATAGAGAGAAAGAGGGAGAGAAAGAGGGACATAGAAAATATGACAGAGACAGCGAAAAATAGTTACAGTTAGAGAGAGGATGAAGGAGTGACGTGAAGAGAAAAAGAGGAAGAGAAAGAGAGAGATAAAGCGAGATAGAGAGATAAAGAAAATTAGAGAGATAGAAATAGAATGTGAGAGGGATAAAGAGAAAGGGATATGGAGAATTAGGGAGAGGGAAGTATTCAGAGAGACAAAGAGAAGGAGAGAACAAACAAGGAAGACAGACAGGCGTCGAGACAAAGAGAAAGAGAGAGGGCCAGAGAGAGAGAGAGAGAGAGAGAGAGAGAGAGAGAGAGAGAGAGAGAGAAAGACTATCGGAGAGAATGAGAGACAGACAGACAGACATACAAACAGACAGACATAGAGAAAAATAAGAAAAGACATTCGGACACATAACTAGTTACATCTTGCCCTAAAATTGAGTTCACCGTTACCGCTGATTAAGATCCAACCTCAAGAAATGAAGCTCATACAAATCCTCATAAAAAGTGTATGTGTCAGGTATCTAGGTATGAATTATGACTGAAAGACGAGACGTAAGTAGTTAAATAAAATTACACAAAACAGTGCAACTGAAAACAGACTACAGCGAGACATAATTACGCTACATGCTCAAAAAAGCCAGTCAGGAGGCTATGCCAGTGAGCTCTAGTGACAAAGACTCATGTTAGCACGAGGAAGCTCACTACCAGAGTTATCCGTTCCGAGTCGAGAAAGGAAGAGCTAGTCAGTCGTGCACTGGGCAGCATAGAGAGAGGTGACATGTTAGAACAAAGCAGACAAGCACTAACATTATATCAGCATATATATTAGGGACGTTCATTTGACACCAGTTCCAATTACTTTATTACAAAAGCATGAAAGAAACATTAACAGGTGTGGTAGAATTAAACAAAGCATTCATTTTGAATGAATTATGCACCATGGGTTGGTCAGAAGAAGTCGCCTTAGGCATTCAGGCAGCATCCTATTGCTTAGGTAGGCGGCGAATGCCATGGGCAAAAAAGGATTGTGGTTGCTCACTGAACCAAGTGTTTACCGCGTACATTACGTCTGCATCTGTGTGAAATCGTTGCCCCTTGAGAGCTTGTTTTAGAGGTCCGAACAAATGAAAATCACATGATGACAAATCAGGACTATAGGCTGGATGATGCTGAAATTCCCACTTCTTCCTTGCTTATGCTTCCTGTACAATCTTTGCGACATGCGGACGAGCATTATCGTGCAACAAAATCACACCTCGATAAAACATGCCGGGTCGTTTATTCTTAGTGGCTTTATGCAGCTTGTCTAGTGTGTGCAAGTAGTGGGTAGAGTTGATGTTGACACCAGGTTCATTAAAGTCGGCCAACAATAGCCCTTAATGGTAAAAAAAAATGCGCTTAGCATAACCTTACCAGCGGAAACCTGTAACTTGAATTTTTGTTGGCTTTTGGTGATCCAGCATGCTTCAATTGCATGCTTTCTCTTTTGCTGCTCGGCTCAAAGTGGTGACACCATGATTTATTGCTTGCCACTATGCGGAAGAGAAATGCATCCCCCTCCACTCTGTAACGCAGCAAGTGGTTCATACACCATCCTATGTGTTCCTCTTTTTGGTGGTCGGTCAACGTCCGTGGTACCCACTGTGAACACACCTTCCGATATTGCAGTTTCTTACGAACGACCTTTTGAATTGTCCCAATTGATACATAAATTTCTTTCACTAGCGAACGTATGCTTCGACAACGGTTCATCTGTACTGCTGCATCAATTTTGGCGATGGTTGTCTCTGTTGCAACAATATGCGCTTGACCCAGCCGTCGAAGATCTGTCGTGTACTGACGTCCTTTCCGAATCATTCATGCCCAGTATGTCACTGTTGTCTTCGACAGACATTTGTTACCGTATGCTTCTTGCAATCTTTGATGAATGTCCACTGGTCAACATCCTTCAAATGAAAGAAATGGAATCACCGCTCTTTGAGCTTCTTTGGACGGATTTGGGATCAACCAGGCCATTTTCTTAACAGTCATAAACAGAACCTATGCATCATGGGACGATAAGCACTTTCTCTTTTATTCATTGGTCCAGTACTTATCACATGACTATGACATGATCATGTTCAACGTACGCAATTACGCACGGTGAGGCACGAACGGATTTTAAATTAACGCCCCTTATATATATTTACAACGATATGATCAATCCCCCCTACCCCGGATCTATATCTACAGTGTGTTTTCAAAGAATCGTTTGTGGGGGTGTGTGTGAAAGTAAGAACCAATTTGACATATAGAAAGTTACGCTGAGTAGTCCGAGTGAACAGATATGACTGTCAGCAGTCGCAACCCACAAGTGAGTTCTGTCTTGAACTATACGGCGGTTATTGCATGGAAACGTTTAGCACTGCAACAAATTATGACAGAGAGAGTGTGTGTGTGTGTGTGTGTGTGTGTGTGTGTGTGTGTGTGTGTGTGTGTGTGAGAGAGAGAGAGAGAGAGAGAGCGAGAGTGAGAGCGAGAGCCAGAGAGAGAGTAATGTATCAAAAGCATAACGCGAGATTTACTGGACATATTGTTATCGAGGGCCACCTAGCACTCGGAACTAGCACTGCGCGGACGAAATCACTGATGGTTCAACGGACAAGACGGCGTTTATCTGCAAAAAGTTGTGGAAATTAATGTGCACGGCAGGCCACGTGGAGCGCCCTGGTCATCCACTGCACCTTTATTCGTCTCCAGTCTTCATGACTTGTCGTGCCACTGGATTCAGATGGACTGAGGCGAGAAATTGTGGTCGATGAATTGCGCAACTCTTCCTCACTTGAATCCAATTCATCGTGCAAGTATTCTTCATTCAACTTATCTTAGAACCCACGTCCCTAAACCTTCAACCCCACTGGATGAAATGAATGGTCATCAAAAGCCTCATGGACAAACACCACCACAGCAATCGGTAGACAAGGGACAGTTAATGAAAACTCGATGTCGTAAGTATGAGTTTGTGACTCAGCTGGATGCGGGAGTTTGTTTGGTGTATATCCTTGTGGGATAAACTGTGTCAGCCGCTACCATGACTACTGTATGAGAGAGCCATTTGTTGTTTACAGTTTTGTCATTCACTCATAATCCACTTGACCTACACAGCGCTCTCTTGGCATTAAGAAGTGAGATATAAACATTCTACTCTAATCAACGGGATACACAACCCCACCATAAAACCCAGGTGCTTCAATTATAATAGATATTATAATAGACACAGCACATCCCAATTATAACCCTCAGAGGTTGAACAGGATATGACACTTCAACAAAAACTCGAAAAGATGGCAATCTGTTTAGAGACCTGACATGTGTCAATAACTACAACTGCGTGTTTTAATTTGGCTGTTTTTGCATGTCAGGTGACATGAGATATATTGGTGGAAACTAACAGACACCTGTGAGTGATCATGATAAACCATTTACTTCGAATGTGAAAGACGCCCCAGCGTTAAAATTTTCTGTTGCTGTCTATTAAACGTGGCTTTTTATTTTCTGATTCTAGAGCTCGCTTAAATGGGAAGATAATATCAAACGATGCGCCGGCGAGAGACTGTTGCACTTCACTAAAATGGCGTGAGACGAACAGAGCTGAAATTCCCTTGTAGTGGGCTTGTAATGTAAAAAAAAAAATAAAAAAGTTAGTTGCATGTCCTCTACAGAAAGTAGCATAAATTCCAGTATTTTGTGGCTGTTATTTTCTAGGCATGTTGTCAGGTCTTAGTCAGATATAGCTGAGCTACAGTATGTCAGTAGACGGTACTACTACATACTTTCAGTTAGCACCAAATATTGGGCGGCGCTCATCACACGCGACACCTCAGATTGTGCCAACGGCTTCGGGCGGAGGTGCACAGTTCGGAGGGTACAAGCCATATCTTGGTGCAACCTCAAGACTAAATGTCATGACAGGGCAGACCAGGCCCTTGGCTTTGGTTGACAACTGGTCTAGGATCGAAGCTACGACAGGCGGACAGTTAGAGCATTTCTTTGCTGATCCGGCAGCTTCTGCAGCTTGCCTTGTTCCAGATGTATTGGTGTTTCCTTTGGAATGAACTAGGCAGGCGAGAGAGGGATCATGCTACATGGGCAACACATGTTCTCTACAATTCAGTCCAAGCTTTGTGTTATCAATCCCTTTCTATGCAATTTTACGTCAGATTTTCTCCAGATGGGTGTATCGGACGCGGGACGTCTTGCCGAGAAGTTTTCCGGAAGATTGTTATGGGAACGAGGTTATGAGAAAGATGTGCTACTAAATGAATGAATGAATTTTGTGATCGCCTTCTGAACGTACTATGTTCATACTATTGTAAAAGTAAACACAAGGCAGTCTGCATACATATAGCCTGCGGCTGACTTTCAATAGGTGTGTCGGGATTGTGAAACTACATTTATTGCCTCTAAGCCACATACGCCGACTGTTGCGATGTAAAGACGATGGTTCTTCGGGTTTGAGCTCTCGTCACAATTGCCAGCTGTGAGCTTGCCTGGCAAGACAGTGGGCCGGAGTTAATACTCACAAAGGCAGTGTTATTGTTTCCTTCATGTGGTGTTTGTTGACCATGAATGAAGATGACTATTCATTTTACCCATTGGGGTTGAAGGTATGGAGCCGTGAATTCTAAAATGGCTGGCAAAGCATATTTTGGCTCGAAATGTTCTTTGACAATGTGGGCAAATAATACTTGACATTCCAGGAGAATGGTTTCCTGCTGTGGTTTTTCTATCCAGCCTTTTTTGTTTTGTTTTCACAGCTCTTGCAGTCCTGTTTGCTTCACAAGTGACTGTACCCTTGCGTAATGATGTACGCCACGAATGTCGGTCTTTGGCAGCAGTTTCCCAAATGTCGTGATGGATTCCCCTCAATCTTTCCCCTTGCCACCAAGTTATTTAATTTATTCCTTCGCATAACGTGCTCAAAATTTTTGAATGTCTACCTTTAATGTCTCTATTCAGTTTACTGTTTTCCCTTGTTTATTGTAGAACCTGCTCACTGGTTATCTGTCTGTGCATGGTATTCTTTGCATTTTCCTTACATTTTCAGTGGCATTAGATTTTTCTCTACTCATTGTCCACGCCTAACATCCATAGAAAAGTACAGGTTCCATTAGCACTTGAACACTCATTTTGTCTTTACAATTGACATCTTTTTATTGGTCAGTTATGTTTACCATCTTGCGAAAGGCTACAACACTTGTCATAGCTATGTATAGTGGAAAGTGTAAGGTGATGATGATGATTAACGTTTGCAAGTTCCGTTCATTGTCTGCAATCTATATATGCACTTTTAAAAAATAATCTGTCGACGATTTCTCTGCATTCATCCCGAAACACGGCGTTTCGACTTCATCCAGCTTCGTCGCCGTTTCATGACACATTGTCCAACAATCGCATCCATACATAACAACGGGACATGCACAACTTGTATGTAAGCGAGTTTGAGAACTTCTTGTGAATGTTCACTGTTCATAGAGAATACCTATACTTTCATAATCGGTGCATTATAAGGCAGGCGTGGTCAGGGCCCTTAGGCATCGTGAATATGGTGCAGAAGAACGGACAGATCCTTACGGGTTGGAGATGATGCTGCTGCAGGGAGCCACCAGGGGATCTAACCGACACTCAGGACTCCGACGGACACATAATCAGACTGCTACTGATACTATAAGTATTGGGACTCTTCGCTGGCTGGTGAAAATGAGGACGGAGTACGTTTAGAAATGTCACGAGTGCTGGGGTAACTCAACTCAGAAAAATCGCAGAGTAACAGGCCTTGGTAATTGAAATTGTACCGTATGTTCAGACAAGCGTGTGTGTGCGTTGGAATGCCCCTTCACTGTCTCCACTAATCCAATTTTGTTTATTTTCTGGGCTTTTCACACAGCAGAACCCACCTGTACAAGGCTTCCACTCGATCCAGGTGACAGCGTTCCTCGAATGTCACATTTGAAAATATAGGGGCCGCAATTAAATGTTACAGTTGAGGGACGGCCACTGTAGCTTTCTCACTGCTGAGTGATCACGTGGTTGATGCTAGTTGTAACATTCTCGGGATAGGTTGTGCTTCAAGCAGGATACAGACAAGACACAGGATTGTATAGAGACGGGTCACCTTAATGAAAGTGTCTTCATAGGGCTATTTAGTTGACTATCGTTTCTTTCTGGTCTTGTTAAAATATGAAACTAACTACTTACACATATACCTATCTAGCTACCTACTTACCTAACTACGTGCATACAAATCAACCTATCTACATTAACATTAACAACCTGCCTACTTACCTACATATATGCTTACACACATACGTACCTATCTGCACTCCTACGTGCGGAACTACCTACATAGCTAAGTAACTACACACCTACATACCTGCATGCATACCTACATACCTATCTATCTACATTACCTCTAACCAGATAATTACAAACAAACACACATTCATATAAACACAAACGTGCCTACTTACACACCTAGTTAAGTATCGATACCCCTACACACCTACCTAACTACACACTTATATACATTCACACCTATTTATCTCTTTTGCATAACAATCTAGTTATTGATCAAATTCTCTACACATTTGTCTACCCATTTGCATGCTTACTTGCCTACCTAGACACCTGCGTTCCCAGACACACACATACTTAAATAAATACACTTATCAAAACAAGAAATCTATCCACCAATCTGCAAGTATACCTACCTACTTACCTACTTGCATGTCTATCCACATGTCAACTTCATTACCTGCCTTCCTACCAATTTACGTGATTTTCGAACTACACACATGCTCATCTACTTGCTTATCTAAGAATATATATACAAATAAAGTTACCTACCTAACTGCCAACTTATCTTTGAATGTTTATATTAGTATATTTACAAGCCCATTGATAATCTATCTATCTATCTATCTATCTATCTATCTATCTATCTATCTATCTATCTATCTATCTATCTATCTATCTATCTATCTATCTATCTATTTATCTATATATCTATCTATCTATCTATCGATCGATCGATCTGTCTATCTATCTATCTATCTATCTATCTATCTATCTATTATCTATCTGTCTGAGTGTCTGTCTGACTGTCTGTCTGCATATCTACCTACCTGTCTGGCTGTCCGACCGTCTGTCCGTCCGTCGGTCGGGCCTTCCCTCCGTCCATCCACCCATCCATCCATACAGCTAGCTAGCTTTCTGTCTATCCATCCGTCTATCTGTCTGTCTGCTCGTCTCTCTCTTCGTCTTTTGTCTACCTGTCTGTTTGTCCATTCAAGCATTCACATTCATCCTGAAAAACAGCTCAAACCCAACTGTTCAGTCAGACAGCAGGTTTGTCCAGTTTACGGCTTCAGGGAATGGGTTGCCTCGGTGTCAGGGTTCAGGTTCTCACACCAGGTGACCCGAGGTCAGCTCTCTGGTCAGTTTCTGTCTGTGAGAAATGTAATAAATTATCTGGCCGGAGAGTGCATGGACACCTTGTGGTTAAGTGGACTGTATCCCGAAGTCTTCAATAAATCCATCCTGCCAATAGCGTATTTATATCTAGAGAGAGAAAAAAAAAGAGAGAGAGAGAGGGGGGGGGGGAGAGAGTGGGAGGTGAGAGAGGAGAGAGGATAGAGAGAGAACAAGAGAGAGAGAAAGAAGGAGTACAGGGAGGAGAGAAAGAAAGATGCAGAGATAGAAAGAAAGAGAGTGATGAGAGAGATAAATGTAGAGAGATATAAAGAAAGGAAATAAAGAAAGAGAGAGAGAGGGGGGGGGGAGGAGAGAGAAAGAAAGAGAGAGAAGAGAAGGAGAGAGAATTATAGAAGGGGAGAAGGAAAGTCGAGAGAGAAAGATAGAGAGAAGGAAGGGACAGAGAGAAAGAGAGAAAGTCGAGAGATAAAGGAGGGAGGTCGAGACAGAAAAAAGAATGCGGGAAAGTGAGAAAGAGGCTGGAGAGACAAGTAAGGAAACAATAAGAGAGAGGGAGGGAGAGGAATCAAGGAATGGAGAGAGAAAGAGAAAAACAATGAGAGAGAGGATAGGGGGAACTGATGGCGGAAAAATAGGAGAGAGAGAGGAAGTGATTGGAGACAAGGATAGACACAGGGAGAGGGGAGTGAGAGGGAGACAAACACGGAGAGAAAAACACAGTGAGAATCAAACATAAATTAAATAGATAGAGAGGGAGAGACAGAAAGAGAAGGGTGAAAGAGGGGAAGAGAAGCAACGAGATAGAGGAGAGTGAAGAAGAGCAAGAATGACAGTGAGAGAGAGAGAGAGAGAGAGAGAGAGAGAGAGAGAGAGAGAGAGAGTGGTAGAGGGCCAAGAAGAGAAGAAAGGTACAGAGAAATAGAGACAATGAGAGGAGGAGAGCGCCACATAAAAAGATATAGACATGGTGGTGGTGGTGGTGGTTGTGGTGGTGGTGGTGGTGGTGGTGGTAGTAGTAGTAGTAGTAGTAGTAGTAGTAGTAGTAGTAGTAGTAGTAGTAGCTGTTGTTGTTGCTGTTGCTGTTGTTGTAGCGACTGCTTAGATGTAGTGAAAGCGTTTCACAATTCGCCATCATAGCAAGACAGGGCTTCGAAATCACCTGCGGGCGATTTGGAAGTACATCCTTTAGCGGTGATTTCGATTGTCTTTCAGGGAGCAATGGCAAACCACTGAAGGTAAAGTCAATGACATTAATATGGTGCAAGAAGGCAATTTCAAGTACCTAGGCACATGGATAATATCAGTCACAGAGATCAAGCATTTTGTAACATGGAAAACATTGCATGTACTAGATTCCTGATATTTACAGTTTTAATGCAGAGAGAGAGAGAGAGAGAGAGAGAGAGAGAGAGAGAGAGAGAGAGAGAGAGGAGAGGGGGGGGGAGGGAGGGGGACAAGGAGAGAGAGGAGAGAGGAGGCGGGGGAGAAGAGAGAGAGAAAGATTGAGAGAGAGGGGGGAAAGAGATGGGGAGAGAGGGGGAATGAGAGAACGAACGAAAACGAACAAACACATTTTATTTTCAAAGGGTTACGAATTAGGCACGCCGGCCGTTTAACATTCTGCCCTTGTTAACTCTCTGTTCCATACATTATATCGTCCATACATCACTTAGAGCAGTGGTTCTCAACCTCTTGTGGCCAATGCACCCCTTCAGCATATGTTCAGAATGTCATTTCCCACCCCCACCCCCATTCGTATTTCCTCCCTATAATTCCCCACCCCCTTGTACACTGTATACATAAAAATGGAAGCTAAATTTAATAACACATACCAGAACATGTCTAGACATCTACATAAAACGTGATTTACGGGTCTACTTACGTTATAAAATGAATTTTAGAAGGGCAAGAAGTATAGAACAGTAAAGTATAGAGGAAAAAACAATATCAAGTAAGCGGTTCTTGTATTAACGCGATCTTGAAATAATCTTAATTCTCCTCCCCCCCCCCCCCACCCATTGGAGGCACTAAAACCCTCTGGGGGGGGGGGGGGGGAGTTCCCCACCGGTTGAGAACCACTGACTTAGAGACTAACCAAGAACAGCAACAACAACAACAGTATCAATGTATGAATTATAAAGGCAAGGGAAATATGCAAAAAACATTACTACATAACTAATATTATTTATTGATGTGCTAATTGTTGTGAGCTATACAGGAGACATACTTTGCTAGCAACAATTTTCAAAAGGTGAAACCCTTGAGGCCACTAGGACAGTTCATAAATAACCACATAAGTATTGTTTGGCGCTGATAGAAGTAGAAGTAGGGATTAAAAGGACGCACTAGACAACATAACAATTTAAAGCTATAGTTACCGAGCGGGATCCGAACCTGTCACTTCCAAATGACGACAGCGCCTCGCTGCAGGAACAAGTTTACTTTGACAAAGGACCAACTAGACTCCCTAACAACCATTAGGAGACTGACTGTTATACTAGACTTATATTATCATCATCTTCATTATTATTATTATTATTATTATTATTATTATTATTATTATTAACTGATTCAGTGCAAAAAAAAGTAGATTTGCAGCAAACGTGATACACAACCAAGTGAGCAAGTATTATACTGTAAATCTCCGTTGAAATTATGGAAGAAACTACGGAACAAAATAAATAACACGCTGACCCTAGTATGGCGATATTCTGTCCAAATGCAAGGTCACATACATTATTATTTGGCATTCAATCAGATGAGAGAGAGAGAGAGAGAGAGAGAGAGAGAGAGAGAGAGAGAGAGAGAGAGAGAGAGAGAGAGAGAGAGAGAGAGAGAGAGAGAGAGAGAGAGAAATTGTGCATGTTACATAGAGCTAATTGTAACACAAGATTGCAATTAGGGACAATTAGTAAAACAGTAAAAATAATTTCTTGTGGCCACAGATATGTGATTTTGACAGAAGAATGCTAAAAATGCATTGGACCTCCAACATGACTAAAAAAATTATTTTGAAACAAGCTGCCACACAAAGACAAACTTATCACAAACATCTGAACGTGGCAGCGTCATGTATTTGTCAAGTTATATGAAGAAACAAACTGGAACATGTTGTGGCAACTGAAAAGATTTATAGAAAGAGATATAAAAATAAGACACCGAGAGAAAGTTATAGCTTTTCAACATGGCAGAGGATAGGGGGAGAGGTGGTAGAAAAGGAGGTTGGGGGGGGGGGTGTCTATGTGGTAAAGTGAACGGGCCGCAAGCCCCTCTCGCTGCGAAGAAAGCAGATTCGTTGTCTAACCCTTTCGTTCGGTTTAA
>JACEFZ010005036.1:0-32500 GCA_014155875.1 Cepaea nemoralis | reverse complement strand
CGAGATACAACGAAATATGTCAAACAATAAATCGTGCATTCTATTGTGTGTCTGCGTTATTCAAATATCTACTCTAGTATCATTGGCATTAATGTCTCATAAAGCTAAACTAGTGTCTAGTGTAATTAATGTCTACAATTGTCGTGTTAATGTTCACGTCTGTATGATATGATAATCGAATTCATTTCTATAATTGTCTTTTTTGCCCATCCATCCATCATGCGCCATGCCGATAAACGTGGGCGGTCATGTGTTGCCATCTCACTCGACCACCAGAGTCGTGGATCAGCTCCGTGTTTCTGTCTCGACCATGCCACGTGGCCAAGCCATCCAGGTATTTGCTTCTAGGTCTTCCCCTTGGTCTCTTCCCTTCGATCTTGCCAGTTGTCACCAAGTTCTCCAAGTCATTTCTTCTCATAACATGCCCAACAAATATTGATTGTCTACGTCTAATGAGTCTAATCAGTTTAAGATCTTCATTTGTTTCTTGAAGGACTTATTCATTGATTTTTCTGTCTGTCCATGGTAGTATTTGCATTCTCCTCAGAAACCACATTTCCACAGCCATCGGCTGCTTTTCAGCTTGACTGTTCATTGTCCACGCTTCACATCCATATAAAAGTACAGATTCTATGTAGCATTTCAACACTCCTTTTCTCGTTTCAAATGATATCTTGTTATTGGTCAGTATGTTTTCTTCATCTTGCAAAAGGCTACCTTCGCAATGGCAATGCGTGTTCTAATTTCTTCAAGGCATCTCCCATCAGATGTTTTGAATGTTCCGAGATAATTGTACCGATTCACGTGTTTAAGAATATGCCCATTTAATTGTATATTACATTGTGGTATTTCCTTTTTCCCAGTGACGACCATAATCTGTGTCTTCTTACAATTCACTTCTAACCCTAGTTGTTCACTGTGTGCAACAACCGCATCTACTAAATGTTGCAGGTCTTGTTCATTTTTGTATTCACGTCTATGTGGAATGACAATCGTAATAATGTCTACAATTGTGTCACTTCTGTTAATGTTTACAGTTTTGGAATGTTTTCATGTGACTCTTGTTTAATGACGGCAATTGTGTCCGTTGTTTTCATGTCTGCAATGTTATCACCTGATGAAATGTCTAAAATTGTGTCCATTATTTTATTGTCTAAAATGTTATTACTTCTTGAAATGTTTAAAATTGTGTCCGCTGTTTTAATGTCTACAGTGTTATCGCTTCTTGAAATGTTTAAAATTGTGTCCATTGTTTTAATGACTACAATGTTTTCGCATCTTGAAATGTTTAAAATTGTGTCCATTGTTTTAATGACTACAGTGTTATCTCTTGTTGAAATGTCTAAAACTGCGTCCATTGTTTTAATGTCTACAGTGTTATCTTTCGTTGAAATGTCTAAAATGGTGTCCATTGTTTTAATGTCTACAGTGTTATCGCTTCTTGAAATGTCTAAATGTGTGTCCATTATTTTCATATCTACAATGTTAACACTTGTTGAAACGTCTAAAATTGTGTCCATTGATTTATTTATAGTGCTATCGCTTATTTTAATGCCAAGATTTGTGCCATTTGTTTTAATGTCTACGGTTTTATTAATTGCTGTAATGTCTACAATTGTGCCACATATTTTGATGTCTACAATTACGCTACTTGTTGTCATTTCTGCAATTTGTCAGTTATCACAGTGACATAGTTTCTTCTCGTGTTAATGTCTGCCACTGTATTATTTGTTCATTTGACATGTTTAGAGTTGTGTTACACTTCTCTGTGTCTCGTATCTTGTTGTACTGTCTTATATGTCGTGCGTACTCTTTTGTACTGTATACACTTAAGTCACTGTTATTAATGTCCACAAGCGCACAATTTATTTTAGTCACAACTGTGTCGCTGTTTTGTATATAAACTATACATTTTGTAATATAAACTGTTCTTTCTTTGTATAAAATATAGATTTTGTATGTAAACTGTTCTTCCTGTAATAAACTATACTTTTTGTAAATAAATTATTCTTCCTTTAAATAAACTATACATTTTGTATATAAAATAGTCTAATCACGATGTCTAACGTAGTGTCAGACATATTAATATGACAGTTCTGTCACGCGTTCAAATTTCCTCAAATGTGTCACACTTTTTAAATGTCAAATGTTTTGGCACTCGTTTTAATGTCTACAATTTTCTCACTTGTTTAGTTTTATTGTCTACACTATTATCACTTGTAGTAATGTCTGCAATTTTCTCACTTGATTTATTTTATTGTCTACAATTTTGTCATTTGTAGTAATGTCTACAATTTTGTCACGTGTTTAATATTATTGTCTACAATTTTGTCACATGTAGTAATGTCTACAATTTTCTCACTAATTTAATTTTGTATCTACAATTTTGTCCCTCGTTTAATTTTACTGTCTACAATTTTGTCACTTTTAATGTCAACAATTTTGTCACTTTACTTATTCTTATCTAATCACTTTAGTTTATTTTGTGCGACTTCTGCAGTATGCACCTGACGAGATGCTGCGAAATATGCCAGGCAATAAATCGTGCAATCTATTGTATGTGTCTTCGTTATTCAAATTCATTACGGGAAAACATTGTTTTGACTTCACGTGTAGTCTACAATGTCCTCGTGTATTTTAAATGTCACTGTGTCAATAGTGGATGTTCTGGATATTGCTATATAGAGTAAAGAGCTCTTTTCCAAGCCACAATCTTATTGGGTTTATGGTGCTCGCCCCGTAATGTATAGGCCAGTGGTTCTCAACCAGTGGGGAATTCCCCCCCCCCCCCCAAGGGAGAATTTTAGGGTTTCCAGGGGGGGGGGGGGAGAATTAAGATTATTGCAAGATCGCGTTAATACAATAACCGATTACTTGATATTGTTTTTCCCTTCATACTGTACGGTTCTGTACGTCTCACCCTTCTAAATTCATTTTATAAAGTAAGTAGACCCAAAAATCACGTTTTATGTGGACGACAGGACTTGTTTTAGTATGTGCTATTAAATTTAGCTTCCATTATTACGTATACTGTGTAGGGGCGGGAGCGAAATGTTTAGATAGGAAATACAAAGGGGGGAATGACGTTCTGAAAATATGGTGAAGGGGGGCACGGGCCCCATTTTTAGGTAGGAAATACGAAAGAGGGGGGGGGGGGAAATGACGTTCTGAAAATATGGTGAAGGGGAGCACGGGCCAAAAAAGGTTGAGAACCACTGGTATAGGCTAATCGGCACTCGGTGAATGGCATGCTTTTTCTTTCCAGTAAATTTCGTGGTACCCAATTTAGCTCCGAGAGAGCCCAGGTTATTTCTGTTTGTAAATCCCCGATTTGAAAAGGTTCGAACTTATGACCACGGCGTCGGCTGGACACTTTTACAAGCCTTACACGCGTAGGACATATGGAGGTAGATCAGTCGACGCTAGGTGATTGATGCTCTCAGTTAGTGGTTAGTGAGTCGTTAGTTAGTCGTCAGTTAGTGGTTAGGGATCGTTAGTTAGTCGTCAGT
Organism: Cepaea nemoralis; assembly: GCA_014155875.1. Classification (NCBI taxonomy): domain Eukaryota; kingdom Metazoa; phylum Mollusca; class Gastropoda; order Stylommatophora; family Helicidae; genus Cepaea; species Cepaea nemoralis. The sequence goes on along the minus strand of JACEFZ010005036.1, from coordinate 28,991 downwards.
TAGTCATTAGTTAGTCGTTAGTTAGTCGTCAGTTAGTAGTTTGGTAGTCGTTAGTTAGTTGTCAGTTAGTCGTTAGTTAGTTGTCAGTTAGTCGTTAGTTAGTTATCAGTTAGTCGTTAGTTAGTTGTCAGTTACTGGTTAGTCAGTCGTTAGTTAGTAGTTCGGTAGTCGTTAGTCTCGGTTCCAACTTCCCGTCAAAGGGTCATCCCTATAATGCTCCGTTCCTGTGCCAGTGAATATCACACAAAATGCTCCTTGCTTGTGAAAAGTGCAACAAACAGCAGTCCCAACAAACCAACAGCACACCACAGACATACTACAAAAGGCCGCTGCCAGAATACCAACAATGTTGTCTGATCTCCCATGATGCGAAACTCTTTTCCACCGGTATTAGGCTGCATCCGCCGGGGCGCCCAGGCCAATTTTTTTTTTTAAATCAGCCCCGATGCGGATTTGAATCCGCGACCACCATGCCGGCGGGCGAGCGTCTAGCCAATACGCTACCGCAATTCCCGTTTAAATGCTGTTAGTGAGATCCAATGTTGAAGGCTTTATTAGACAAGATAACCACCAAACTGGCTCTCCGAGGGACCTAGAATGCCTCAAGGCCTATGGTCCTTCTAGAGCAATATAAAGGTCAGAACTGATGTTGCAGACGTGACTATTTTCAGGAATGATTTGTAGAGTCGCCGGCAATTTTCACAACATAAATCATCCGTGTATAGCTGTTAGATTATACCCACTTACATTTTAACAGCTTGCCCGCTCTAGGCAAAGAGGGGATTAGTGACGATAACGAACAATACGAGACTCTACCGTGGCGTCGTCGTAATTGGGATGAGTACATCGTGGTCGTAAAAAATGGGTTTAAAAGAAAAAAGACTAGAAGATCGACTTCATTGCACTGGGTTTTATTCCATATGACTCGGTCGCTTTTCAGAGCGGGGCCCGTCTACAGCGTCGCACAAAGCACAAACTCCGTAGCTCCAGCGACGACCCCATGTTTCTCAAACTGCACTTGTGAACTGAACGTCGTAGATTGGAATCGAACCCACAACCGTCAGAGCCCCTGACAGGCGGCGTAACCACTTTGCCAGAGACTGCCCATTGTCGTTGTAGCAAATAGAAAAGGATTAAGTAAGCCAGGGACCTATGCCAGGTCTAGCCTTAAAAAAAATTTTTTTCCATATCCTTTACAGGACATCGCTGTCAACATCAGCATCTTTCAGCTGATTTTTGATTTCTTGGCAAGATTACGCTCAGTAGTTTGCCATTGCATTCTGATCGACCGGCTCGCATACCCCGTAAGTTACCGACGCGGTTAGAACCGCTACCGATTCTCGCCGTCATCACGTTACTCACGAGAGTATACGGAATTACGGATAAAGTCGCTAACACCTAGGCCAGGGATACCGGCAGGTCTAGCCTACCGCTAAGGAATTTATTTGACCCTATACAACACTGCAGAAAATCTGGATGACATTTAAGGATAGACGCTGGACACCGGTTCTGGAACTCTAATTAGTCCTCCCCACGACACATAACGACATAAGTGGAAGACAACAACAACTGTCATTACTGCCAATAGTAGTAGGACGAGGAGGTGTCTTACGCCTGTGGATTTAAGGCAACCTGGCTTGTGAAGTCGCAGCGAACTGTGCAGGTTGATGTTTTCCATATCTGCCTCTTTTCCGCAACCTTACCGAGGATTCGAACCCGGGTCTCCTGATTTCGTGGTTTTCGCCTACATCATAATGTTTCCATGCTCATGCTTCAAGTGGCATTGGGTTCATTCTCACTAGGTGGCCGAACCAGTTAAGTCATTATTAATCCACACATAAAGTGCTTGGCTTCTGAGTTCAGTGTTTTTGTTTGCAATCCAGGGGTCATTAGTTTACACCTCACAAGTGTGATCTGCGGGGATTCGTCGATGCATAATTTTGGTGTCATTGTCCGAGGAAATATATTGTCTAGACAAAACTGCCTTAGTATGAAAGTACAGACCTCGGCTTGATCCGACCTCGGTACTTCAGAACTAGAAGCAAACTCTACAATTTGAATCTACTTGGATCGCATGAAGACACTAAGCAAACATCATCTTTATGTATACAAGGACATGTTATACGCCAAGAGAGACCAGATAGTTTAGGAGTTATACTGTTGTCTGCTGACCTTGTGATCATGGAAGACCAGGTAGTGTAGGGGTTAGACTGTTGCATGATGACCTTGTGATCATGGGAGACCAGGTAGTGTAGGGGTTAGACTGTTGCCTGCTGACCTTATGGTCATGGGAGACCAAATAGTGTAGGGGTTAGACTGATGCGTGATGACCTTGTGGTATGGGTCCCATCCGCAGCTGGGCGCTTTCGGAAATTTAAAAGTTGCCCTGAGTATCCAGGTCGACACAAACTAAAATTGGTACGAAGAATGCCTTGTGAAGTAATCTATAAAAATATGGCTCTAGCGCCTTGAGACTTTTACTTACACTTATCGATTTGCGTTAGAAAATTGTTCTATACCCATATGTTTATAGAAAAATCGGCACTTGATTGCTGATGTAGTCAGTATATCCCCGATCGCCTTTATTTCCTAAGACATTTCCTTGTACAAATTTTAGCCTGGATCGCCTGGGTCTCTATACCTCCCTGAGCTAACTTGGTGAATACACTACAAATAAAAACAACAACAAATGACATCACACGCCGCTGAAAGCAAATCGTGCTCACAATCAATCAATGGTTACAACATGATATCCGCGTATTTGTTCCTTTTCAGGAATGTTCCACAGCGGATCCACCGTGGGAGGGGGAGATCCATTATTTTACTTCCGTATATCGGTCTTTTAATCTCCTTACGTGCAACCATAAAATTCAAATTGCGAAGGTTTTAAAAGCTTCCATTTTGTTCCTTCGCGACCTGGACTGCTCGTCTGCCAATAATTCTGTCCCTTGTGCTCATTCCAAATTGAGGTTTTATGGCCGCTGGCGGATTCTTCATTTTCAGTAGAGGATGTCGGATGTTTATAAGCTCGTCACTCAGGCTAGAAAAAAGGCTGTTGGAATGGAAATGTCAGCTAATCAGATGTCTCCATCGCCATGGCATGCTTGCTTTGCCCATGATGCAAAATGGATAGTTGTTTTGTTTTCGTAATTTTGTGCAATCAATGTGCAGAAATGGTGCGGTCGTTTTCTGTAGTGACACACTTAAGTAACCCACGAGTTGAGATACACGATCGCAAGAAGGAATCTGCACACGTTGGGGCTGTGGGTAGAAACGGAGGTCAGGGGGTATGACTGTGAGTAGAGGACCCCTTTACAGACCTTAAGCTGACATGGGTATATGGTGGTAGATCCAAACATTTGTAGACAGTTGGTACTGCAGGGGACCTTCTTGTTCATGACCCATGCAGAAATAGACGTTAAGCAAATGTTGATAATTGAAGAAGAGGAAGAGGGGGAGGAAGGGGGACGAGGGAAGAGGGAGGAGCATGAGGAGGAGGAGAAGAAGAAGAAGAAGAAGAAGAAGAAGAAGAAGAAGAAGAAGAAGAAGAAGAAGAAGAAGAAGAAGAAGAAGAAGAAGAAGAAGAAGAAGAAGAAGAAGAAGAACAACAACAACAACAACAACAACAACAACAACAACAACAACAACAACAAAAACAAGATTTCTAACGTTAAATCAAACCTTCTATATAAATCAGAAACACGGAGAAAACCAGAACTGTTGCAAATAAATTACACACGTTCAATAATTTGTGCCTGCGCACAATGGGGGTAAAATGGTTTGACAGAATCACCAATTTATAGCTCTTGGAGAGAACATGAAAAATACCAGTGAACCGAGAGGCGAGGAAACAATGCTGGAGCTCGATAGGACATGCATTGAGAAAACCTGAGAATAGTGTAACTAGAAAGGCCTTTCCCTGGAACCCACAATGCAAAATAAATAGAAGAAAGCCTATAAACACACAGAGACGAGAAGTGGAAACAAAAATGAATAAAATGGGAGGACATAGACGGAGTTGCATGGGATGTTCAAGGATAGGGAGGACTGGAGTGAGTTGGTTGTGGGGCAATTCTCCTATTGGGGATAAAGGATAAAGAAATAAGTTAAAGAAAACAATGAGTCGAGAATTACTTTCTGACACATGACATTGCTATTTTACCTCTTAACAGACTTGGAATTTCCATATGTTTACTGCACGATTTCTCTGTTTCATAAAGTTTTCAAATATCATCGTCCAAAGGCTTGACATATGCTGATCTCCCCCCCCCCCCCCCACTCCCCACCCCCACCCCAACAGTATTTGTAAACTTTTCTGTATCGTAAGCCAGCAGCCCCACTTCTATTGGTGCCACGTGTAAAGTATTTATCACATCTTGAATCCATCCCGTGTTAAAAATACTTGATTTTCCTCAGTTTTATTTACCTTAGTATCTAATCTTCTTCAAAACTGAGTTCTTGTTGGGTCAATCTGTGTGTTGTATGTTTAGTCCAACTAATTGTTGTATACTGTTCTGTAACACGTATATGCAAAATGTCGTTAGTCGCAGTTCCAATTTCACGACAAAGAGTCACCCCATAATGCTCCGTTCCTGGGCCGGTGAATGTCACACAGAATGTTCTTTACTGTCCCATGTGAAACGTGGAACTGACAGCAGTCACAACAAACCAACAGCACGCACAGGCATACATGCATACGGCCGCTGACAGAACGTCAACCCAGCAGTCCGCCACTAAAAGTACAGTTCATTGTCGATGAAAAAGACAGTCACTAGGAAACCAGCAGTTGCACAAGCATTACTGCATAAGGCAAAACCAGCTAGTTCAGCAACCTTCGGCCGCCATTTTCCTCAACATGCAGTTCACTATACAAACAACCGCGGACAGATGTAAAAGCATTATCCACGAAATCTGTGACTCACAGTGTTGCTCCATGCACTTAACTCTATAGCTGGGCGACGGAACCGCATATACACAAGTGCATGGGCTGTCCGGCTGATTGGCTAATATAGTTCTAGACCCATAGTTTTATAGACCAATGAGAACTCGGTGGGTAGTATGGTCAGTACCATACCGGTCGACTTTACCTCCCAAGGCATTTGACTGGCTGGCACCGTACGGTCCTGTCAGACGATAGTTTGTTACATTGTGCTACTAAGAAAGTCGCTATAAGTACAACCAATATCGGCAGCGAATGTAATCCTCACCATAGTACAAAACTTCGGCTGTGTTAAAGAGCCCATGATTCCCCAAAGACATTTATTGGTACCAATTTTAGCTTGAGTCGAGCTGGATGTCTATATATCCCTGAGCTAATTTCACTAATGCACCAGAAAAACATAAATATATTCAAGCTTCCCACCCGCATTCATTTAATGTTTTACTTAACGTTATTGGGTGGTTTAATATATATTTCTAAAGGAAATCTGTAAGGGGATGTTCCCGACATACAGTACTCCAAGGAAAGGCCAAATGGACACATAATCAGACTGAGACAGGTGCCATTATTATTGGGCCTCTTCTCTGGTTGTTGAAGATGGGAACGGAGCACGTATGGGAATGACTGAGTGCTGAGATGTCGATTCTTGACTTGATTAAACTCATTTCAACTCATCTCTGAAGGGAACATATAAAAGGCATAACGTGGAGACAAACGAAACAAAGATACTGGCTCCCCATTAGCAGCCCAAATACTATCTCGCCTTCCTTTAAGAGATCAAGGAAAACCCTGTTTGGGATATAAAGAATTTCAACATAACAACAACAACAACAACAACAACAACAACAACAACAACAACAACACTGATAATAATAATACAAAGGACCGAGATCCATGCAGAAACATGAACGCCTACGATGATGATGATGATGATGGTGGTGGTGGTGATGGTGATGATGATGGTGATGATGATGATGATGATGATGATGATGGTGATGATGATGATGATGATGATGATGATGATGATGATGATGATGATGATGATGATGATGATGATATCAATAACAATAATAATAATAATATATTGCACAATGTATTTATTGCCTGACACATTTCGCCCTACCCTTTCAGGTGCATGCTTCAGAAATAATTCAACAAATAATACAGCAACGTAATGAACCGATTTAGCTGAAACAAGTCAGCACTAAATTGTACAATTTATTGTTTGTGCCTTCATTATTCAAATTCACAGACAACATTGTTTATAATAATAATAATAATAATAATAATAATAATAATAATAATAATAATAATAATAATAATAATAATAATAATAATAACCCGTGTATTACCCGCGCCGTGGCGAAGGTGTATTCGTAATCCCACATAGCTGAGTGATCTCGAGATATGGTGTCCGCCTCGAGTGCTGGAGGTCCCGGGTTCAAGCCCCAGTGAGGGCCGGGATCTTTTCACGTGGACTTCTAGTAACAAAATTTCCCCTGGTCTCTGGGTATTGAGATCGGACTCCCGTATGTATTGTTGCGCACATAAAAAATCCCTTGGCAGTTGGAAATCGAAAAGAGTAGCCGGGCAAAATTTCGACTTAAAAATACACCCAAAGTATTTCAGGATCCTCGCTGGTGCTACGGAGTTCGCGCACTGAGCTGAGATTCTCTGGACTCAAGCTTGAGTTAGGAGTAGAACGGAGCACGTATAGGTTACACCTGTGTGCCGTGATGTTGATCTGTCGACTAAACCAAACCAAACTAAACCAGCATTGGAAACACAGCTGTGGACGAATTGGCAGGAGACCGCCTTACGTTGGTTTCTTGTGAAATGGCATGTGTGCCGGTCGTTCAGAAAACAATGGGAAACTACTGAACGTAAACTTTTCAGGGTATCACGAATAGTAAACAAATCTGGGGTTGACTGTAACAATATTATTGTAAAAGATATACAACTATTTTTTTATTACTTAAGAGACGCAAACATAAAGTAAATCTGTAAACTGCCGTACATGTCCTAGTGGGCGATTAAGGAGGGTTGAGCTGGGGCGTGGCTATCCAGCTCGCAGAATCTTTAATTGCACAATCTACCTAACCACGAATAACTTATTACTGCTGTATGACTTCTGTCTGTTCCACTGTTGACATAGGGCAGCGATAGGCATTTTGTGTGATATTCACTGGCACAGGAACAGAGCGTAATAGGGCGACCCTTTGCAGTGAAGTTGGAACCACGACTGACTGACTGACTGATTGATTGACTGACTGATTCACTAACTGACTGATTGACTGACTGATTGATTGACTGATGACTGACTGATGAATGACTGATTGATTGGCTGATTCACTAAATGACTGATTGACTGACTGATTGATTGACTGATTCACTAACTGACTGACTGATTGACTGACTGATTCACTAACTGACTGATTGACTGACTGATTGATTGACTGATTGCTGTATGAATCAGGCACAGGGAGAAAGACCAAAACAAACGACTAATCAACTACAAGCATTCATTAACTGATTAAGCAACGGTAGCGCAGTAGAAAGCTCACTTGCCTGTTGATCCCCTGGCCAAGAGTTCCAATATGCATCGAAGCGAATTTCTTATTTGGCACTTTTAACAGCTGTATTGGGCTCAACATTTGTAGAAACAGAGCACCTTTTAAAAGCGAACTGAACGCAACTTGTGTGCCTTCTTGACAAAGAAGGAGTTGTGTTTTAATGTTATTTTATAACTTTTATGTTTTTTCTTTAGATGTGTTTGTGTTGTCCCGTCCCTAGTGAAGATTTATATAATCGAAATGTCGCTTGTTCTGTCCTAGAATGCCTATTTTTATTTTATGATTGTATTATTATTCATTGTTTGATTGTCTCTTGTTTTGGGGGATATTCGATCTGTTATCTATGTTCACTTTTACAGAGTTCGTTGTAAGGTAGGTAGGTACACGGCGTCCGTGTTTAGTGTGTCTCATCTTTTCGCAGGAGCTGCATATACCTAGCTGTTTGTTTTCCCTATTGGACTTTTATGTTGACCCATTCCAAAATCGGCACCAGGAAATCTTCTCGGGGTAAACTACTACGCTATCAAGTCTCTTCTTTCGTGGGCGTGTTGTCTTGTTTCCCCCTAAGTTAGCCCGGCAATGCTTATGTCGCTGTTTCATGTCGATGTTTGATTGCCTAAGGACGTTTACAGAAGGCAATGTGCAGACGGGTCCATCTAGTTCTTCAGCTTTATCCAAGAACTCTAGACGCCCGACACACTGCCCTAGAATCAAGGTGGAGTATATCAACCTTTTCTTATATAGCATAGGTCAACATAATCCCCGCCGTGAATCGAACCAAATGGGAACGTCCGAACCGCGAAGTCATTTCACTCCAGTGGTGAAAAGGTGAAAGCAATAATTCGGAAACAGCAGGTTAACCTAACAAATGGGTTGGACAGGTGGAGATCATAAATGTTAGAGGTGTATGGGTAACTAGTTAACGTATGTTGAGCTACTTGGAATAAATTAGCCCATAAAATGCAAGTAAAAGTCTTTAAAAAAAGAGGGATGGAAGGAAGGGGGGGGGGGGGGATAAGAGAGAGAGAACGAACGAATGAACGAACGTACAAATTTTATTTTCAAGCGTCACAAATTGGGCATACAGGACCCTCTTACATTCGACCTTACCAATCACGAATCTTTCGATCATCAAATGTGCAAGTTACATTTATATAGGAAAAACAAAACATTGTCAAATGAATGTTGTAAACATAAACAATGTATATTACCATGCTACGAGACAGACAGGCAGGCATACGTACACACGTACTTTCATAGTTAGTTATTTAGTCGACAGATCATCCTCATTGCACATCGAACCATTCAGTCCATATGTGCTCGGATCCCCTCCTCAGTAAATCCCGCAACGTGTAGCGGCTAACGACGCCAGTTCTGTGTTGGTTTATCAATCTTCTTTGGCTTCCTGTGTAGTGTTCTTGTTTGGCTACTTTCATAAACACAGACATACATGCATGCATACATGTATACACCATTTACACAACATTTCACAATTATACAACATTCAATGACTCACAAATACACACTCCCGCGCATACACACATACTCACTCACAACAACAACAACACACACAGACACACACACAAACACACACAGACACACACAAACACACAGAGAGAGAGAGAGAGAGAGAGAGAGAGAGAGAGAGAGAGAGAGAGAGAGAGAGAGAGAGAGAGAATTCATTGTATGTACTGGCATATTGTGTGACAACTGACAAGCAGAATGGAGATAAAGTGTAGAACCGACAATTATTGCTGTAAGAAAAGCTGTCAACGGAACGCGTGATAATCAGAGATTGAAACCCGGGGTTGTGAAGTGACATAGTTGCTGGCATCAGTCGGTACAACAATTGGCTGATAGCATTATAGGCGTTATGCTGTGTGTGCTGTTAACGGTAGATGTTTTAACCATGCGTGCAAATCTAAACTGAGAATAATTGCTGTGTTAACAATGAGTGCAAATCTGACTTTATAATAATTGTCGTGTTAATAATGTGTGCAAATCTGACCCCAAGAATAATTGTTGTTTTAACAATCCGTGCAAATCTAAAGCGAGAATAATTGTTGTGTTAGCAATCTGTGCAGATATAAACCGTGCGTAGTTGTTATGTTAACAATGCGTGTAGATAGATCTAACCCGAGAATTAATATTGTGCTATCAATGTGTGCAAATCTAAACCAAGAATAATTGCTGTGTTAAAAATGTGTGCAATTCTTAACTAAAAATAATTCTTTATTAAGAATGTGTGCAAATCTCAGCTAAGAATAACTGTTGTATTAAGAATGTGTGCAAATCTTAACAAAGAAATTGTTGTGTTAACAATGAGTGTAAATCTGACACGAGAATAAATCTAGTCTTTAACAATGTGGACAAATATGACTCCAGAATAATTGTATTGTTTAGTAATATTTTCAAATCTGATCCGATAATAATTGTAGTCTTCAACAATGTTTTCAAATCTGACTCGAGAATAATTGTAGTCGTTAACAATGATTGCAAATCGGACTCCAAATTAGTTGTAGACTTTAACAATGTCAGAAAATCTGACTAGAGAATAAATGACGTCAGGATATCGAAAAAAACTGATTCGACTTTACTCCAAAGCTGGTGATATTCAGCTTTACAATTATTTAAAAAAAAATTACACCTAGGGAATTTATTCTTCACAGCTTACAAAGGAAAAACACAAAAAACACGTAAACTAATCCCCAGTGGCCATATTGAATTTTATAGTGTTATTTTTAGATGAGATTAACGCCCCCTCCCTTCTTCCGTGAGTGACAAGAAGATAAAGAACCTAAAACATTCATTACATTGGGAACCACATCTAACGACCACAAGACGCCTTTTGTCTTTGCCCCGCGGTGCAGTTTACTACTCCTTTTAGTTTTAACGTTTATAAAAATCCACATCGTGGGAATATGGTGCATAATATTTGACAGCCACATATGGCGTTTTGTGTCATTAATAATTGTCTAGTTATTCGTATTGTTTGTCAAAGACAGCTGATGTGTACAGAATAGTCTGGACTTTACTGTCTCCTCCGAGTCTGTGGCGAAAGGGTGGCGAGCCTGTTCCGCAATCCCGCACAACGCGTTCGTAATTAGCTGCAGGCGATTTGTAAGCAGACAACTTTATGTTCATTTTAAACAATGGTATTAGCGTGGGTCGTTCATATAGCAATGGCAAGCTACTGATCGTATATTTGTCTCGAAATATGATGGGGTTGACTGCTACGTCATGTGAAGAATGTGAACTAATTTGAAAATACTGTAACAATGAACAATTCACCTATACAATTAGAAAATCGATCCAAGTGTGGACAGAAACAATTGAATGAAACACAATTCGAGAAACAAATGAAAACTGTAAATTTATTACAGAAATTAAGTATAGACAGTGAAGATTTTTGGGAGCGTTATGGGGATTAAATTAACGTTTGTCGTATATCCATTAAGGACGTCGCAGTCAACCCCGGCTTTTTTGGACTGTTTGTGATTTCTTGGCAAGTTTTAGGTTCAGTAATTTCCCATTGCTTTCTGAACGACCGGCACTCATACTGCCGCTGGTATGAATGCCAAATGGTATTATCCGGACAAGAACACATTTAGATCTTTTTTTTCATATTTAAAAACTGCACGGTCCTGACCCCAAGACACTGGTGATCACACATGATGATGATGATGATGATGATGATGATGATGATGATGATGATGATGATGATGATGATGACGATGATGAGTATGATGAAGAAGAGGCGACGTTTCACCCCCCGCCCCCCTTTCCCCCAGCCTAATCTAGTCTGTGTCTTCAGGCTCTAATAATCCTACACGAAAATACATATTCCACACACAGTAAGGAAATCACAACTCGCTTCACCCAAGAGTGGAAGCAGCCATTGTGTGTATTAGCTCTGTAACTGTTAGATGACAGATGTAAACACGATACAGCTCTATACTGTCACAATAAAACGTCGCTAAATTGACTGATCAGTAGACGTAGCGGAAAGTATAAGAGCGCTCTATCTATTCAAATTTCTGTGCCCAAACGATGGGGTAGACGTCTCTTTCTCTAAGCTGTTCACTTGGAATTAAACGCTGAATTCTTGTTCAGAAAGCTAATGGCAAACTACTGAACGTAAATTTACCTAGAAATTCAACATGGTGTTGATTGCAACTTCCAGAAAAGGACATGATATGTTTGTTTTTTTAAGATTTTAAATATTACTGCTCACGAATCATGAAGAAAATTAAAGGAAAGGTGCAGTTATAGGCGCTGGAACTACAATTACATATCCCCAAGACACTTAATGAAATAAATGTAAGACGACGACGACGACGACAACAACAACAACAACAACTAACAACAACAACAACAACAACAACAATAATAATAATAATAACAATAATAATAACAACAACAACAACAACAAGCAGCAGCAACTGATTTCATTATGATTGTATCATCTTTACATATTTACATTCATTCATTCAGTAGCATGTTCTTTGCAGAACCTCGCTCCCATAACAACCTTCCGGAAAACTTCTCGATCATAAGCAAGATGTCCCGCGTCCGATACACCCATCTGGAGATCATCCGTCACATCCTGCACCCATCTTGTCTTTGGCCTTCCTCTTCCTCTCTTCCCAGGCATATACCCTCCATTATTGTTCTCTCTAAACTTTCGCAACGTTTTAAGTGACCAAAATATTTCAATTTTCTTTGTTTTATCGTCTTTAATAGCCAACCTTCTTCAATATTCAGCTCTTGAAGTATGGATGCATTTGTTCTTTTCTTTATCCAAGATATTCTTAGAACTCGTCTATAACATTTATATCCAAAGGCATTTACGCGCTGTTCAGCTTGTTTAGTAAGTGTCCAGGTCTCACAGGCGTATGTTGCAATGCTAAAGATGCATGCTCTTAAAAAATCTAATTTTTGTAGTTCTATCTGTCCCTCACCACAATACATTGCTATGTTTTATTTATTATCTTCTACAGTTCAGCACCGTGGTACGCAGTGGTGCAGTGGTACGCATGTGCCTGCCGGACCAATGGTCAGGTCTTCGAATCTTCATCAAGGTGAGATTTTTTTTTTTCTTTCGCGACTGACCTGGGCTCCAATGTCGACCCAGCCTAAAAAGACAACAAACATGGTAACCAAAATGACTACTGATGTTTTCATGTCATTAATAATTTGAGAGTCTTTCAAATAGTTTGTTTAAAAAAAAAAAGCTTTTATGCAAAGAGTATTATGCGATATACTGCCACGGGGGTCTATGGTGAAAGAGTAACGAACGAGATTCGCATGTCCATGTAAGATATAATCATACACTGGGAATTCAACCCCACATGTGTCAAATGCATAACAAGGACAGCGATGAGAGAGAGAGAGAGAGAGAGAGAGAGAGAGAGAGAGAGAGAGAGAGAGAGAGAGAGAGAGAGAGAGAGAGAGAGAGAGAGAGAGAGAGAGAGAGAGAGTTCATCAAGTAGTTGTATCTCGGTATGTGTTTGTTGTTTGTGTGGTGACGAAGGTTTTGGCTGTAACGTTTGTTACTTGTGACTGTGTTCTAGTAAAACTTAATTATACTAATTCTCGTTTTATTTTTACTTGTGTGTGTGGGGGAGGGGTGTTTGTTTGTTATCCATTCATTGTAAAACGGCTACAATGAAATCTTCTAGGAAGTAAAGGCTACATCACTTGTCAAGAGCCGATCTCTGCACAAAATATGTTGCGAGCACCGTATATCAATACGTCTGAAAGGCCAGACTTGACATATGACATAACGCTATATTTATAACCAGTAACTTTAACCGACATGTTCATTTCGTTATGTCCTATTTATAAATGTAAAACACCCTTAGCAATGCAGTTTAAATCAAAATATAAAAATATCTGATCCTTCAACTTTGCATTCATACAAAAACTCGTATTATGGGACAAAATCCCAACCAAATATAGGACACCCCTCCAGGTGCTGGTACATTTCCCAGAATTACTTAAACTTGTCACATTTTTATCGGTGACATTTTGTGTCCGTTATCCCTCGCATTAATAGTAACTTGTGAGAAAATTGTTTTTAGCAACGACGACATAACTCTATGGACCATTTTGCAGTCACCACTGAATGAAATCGGAGCTCTTCAACTTCAGTGTTACATACACTATTTATATAGGGTGTATTGTTAATGACTGTGCAGTGTTTGAAAATATTGCCGGTCCACGTTTTGTATTCACCCTCTGTAAAGTTCATGCAAGCATAATAGGTAAATACAAAACTTGGACCGGCAATATTTTCGAACACTGCACAGTCATTAAAAATACACACTATAGAATATCGTGGACCTAGAAGAAGACAAATACTGACATTACACAAGACCTGAACATGGAAGAAATCTGGCCCAAAAACAGTGTCATGTCTAGAAATTGAAATACTTTGGCCATAGTAACCCATTCGGGCTAAATAAAAAGTAAGTTTGGACCAATCATGGTACGCAACCAAATAAACAAGTCTTATAATGGGAATTTCCGTTCACTGAACATTGAAATTGCGGAAGATGCCACGAAACGGAAAAAAAAATTAACAAGATAACTCTAGTATGGCAATACACCGTCATTGTGTCCAATTCGGAGGGTGGGGGGGGGGGGGGGTGTGATATTTGGCGATATATTATCCTTCGGCAATGAATCAGTAAAACGGCACACTGGTTTCGGGAGAACAGTAAAGGAAGGCGTGGTACCCGGAAGGAAGGGGGAGGGGGAGTGGGGGGCTAGGCACAGGACATTGAAGACATCTTGGGCCTGAATATGCATGAGGAATGGGAACTAGCAATGCATGGAGTATCTAATCTGCGAGCCGTGAAGAGAGCGACGTTCTGCAGAGGATGTGCTACATGATGATCCGACGTTATAAAGTCCAGTTTCCCCTCTGCCGTGCGTCCACCTTGACGAGGTAGAGGGGCTTGAGCGTTCCAATGACCCCAAGAGCTATGCCGGCGGTAGCACAGCTACTGGTAGGGTCACCCATGTCGGACAGGTCAAGGGAGAGGGACCAGACGAAGTGACGCACAAACCTGCTGCCTTGTAGGTAGACTGGGGACAGTCAAAGGCTAGGGAAAGCATCCCGAACAAATGCTTGTCGAAATCGGATGTACTGAGCCACAGGCTTGACAAAGAAGTGCAACGTAACTTTATCATTTCATGATGCCACAGATGAAAATAAATCGTTATGGTGCTAATCCCAGTGAAGTCCCATCAGGCGGTGATAGTGCCGGGCCCCCTGCCTCGAGGGGGTCCACCCATGACTACTGGTGGTCACCTTCCCCTGTGCTGTGGAGTCAAGGCACAGAGGAGTAGGTTAAGAGTTATTGACCAAACACCCCGGACACTCAACATACTACAATGGAATGCAGAAGGAGTTTATAACAAGAAAGCCTCCCTAACACAGCGTCTTCATAAAGATAGAATAGATGTGGCATGCATTCAAGAGACACACCTCAACGCCAATCGCACATTTTCAGTCAAGGGATATTAGGCCACACGTTTCGACCGCGAAGGACACAAAGGAGGAGTTCTAATACTTACACGAAATACAATACCTTGCAGCGAAGTATCTGTGATCTCTGACAACCAAACGGAAATTATAGGTGTTGATATAATGATAAAGGACGTGAAAATAAGAATTTACAATCTGTATAGCCCGGCAGATAAGGATCTTACACTCTCAAACATGGAAATAACTGACACAAATTGCATTGTTGTCGGAGACTTTAATAGCCGTTCAGAAAGATGGGGATACCCAGATACTGACAAAAGAGGAGATGAAGTGGAGGACTGGGAAATAGACTCAAATCTCCATCTACTCAACAAAGCGGATGACACACCGAGCTTTTACTCCAGAAGATGGATTACCACTTCTACTCCAGACTTAGCTTTCTGCACAGGAGACATCCTCCACAAAATCGATCGCCATGTGCTTGACCAATTAGCAGGTAGTGACCACAGACCAATCAAGCTTGTAATAAATATGGAGTATGTTCCACAGGAGCAAAAGCCTTTGCCCCGTTGGAATTACAAACGAGCAGATTGGGACAGATTTGCCATACTAACAGACACATATTGTGAAAACATAAATACACGATATGGCAACATGAAGCAAATGGTGGAAAGTCTAAACAGAGCAATAATACAGGCGGCCACTGAGTCTATTCCAAGAGGAGCGAGGAAAAATTACAAACCATACTGGACTGAAGAACTACAAATTTTGGAGGACAAAGTTGAAGATGCTAGGAAGACCGCAGAGAGAGAACAAACAACTGAAGCGAACATCTCTCTCAAAGCCATCTCAGCAAAATATAAAAGAACAGTAAATCAAACAACAAGAGATTGTTGGAGGAAAAAAACAGAAAACCTGAATTTTGACAGGGATGGAAACAAACTATGGAAACTAGTGAAAGCCATGAACAATGAAGGACCTAGAAACAAACAAATAACAATTAAACAAGGAAATGCCTTGCTTACAGGAAAAAAGGCTGCAAATGCACTAATGGAACACTATGCCAGTGCATCATAGATATACAGAGACAGCAGCAGAATATATGATGGCAAATCTAACAATGGAAGAAATGGAACAGGCAATGAATACCCTAAAAAAAAAGACATCACCAGGAAAGGATGGAATCACAAATGAAATGCTAATAGGACTAGGCACTAAGGCAAAAAAGAAACTACTAGCAGTCCTAAATTACAGCTGGAAGAGGGGAATAGTCCCTCAGGCATGGAAGGAAGCTATACTAATACCAGTCCCAAAGAAAGGAAAAGACCTGGAAGAACCAAATGGCTATCGACCTATCAGTCTTCTTAGCTGTGTAGGAAAATTAATGGAACGCATTATCAATGGCAGGCTAACATGGCATCTGGAAGAAAACCAACTCTTAACACCTCACCAAGCAGGATTCAGAAAGTACAGATCCACTGAAGATCAAATAACCTATATAGCTCAGGAAATAGAGGATGCCTTCCAAGAGAAAAAGCACACACTAGCGGTCTGGATAGATTTAGAAAAAGCATTTGATAAAGTATGGAAGGAAGGACTGAAAGTAAAACTACAAAAAATGCATGTCTGTGGGAAAATGTACAAATGGATCAGCCACTACCTTGAGAACAGAACTGCCAGGACAAAAGTACAAGGACAAACCAGCAAAATGATGCTGTTGGAGCAAGGTGTCCCCCAAGGCGGAGTTCTTTCACCAACATTATTCCTAGCATATATAAACGACATCACGGAAAATTTTCCAGCCAGAGTACACACATCATCCTTTGCAGATGACCTAGATATATGGACATCTGAAGAATATATTAGTACAGCTAACAGCAAAATACAGCAAGCCCTATTAGCGCTAGAGGACTGGTCAAAATCATGGCTAGTGAAGATAAGTGAGGAGAAAACAACATGCACAGTGTTCTCCCTCTCAACTAAAACTCAGCAACCTAAGCTGGTATTGAATGGAAAAATATTGCGCCATGAAGAAAATCCAAACTATCTAGGAGTCACCTTTGATCGTCGCCTGACATGGAAGACACAGGTTGAGAAAAATCGAACAAGAGCAAGGCAAAGAATGGCAATCATGAAAAAGCTTGCTGGTACAACGTGGGGAGCAGATGAGAAAGTTCTCAAGAAGTTATATACTGGACGGGTGAGGCCAGCACTGGAATATGGCATTGCAGCTTGGGCAACAGCAGCTAAGTCAAACTTTAACAAAATAAGTAGAGTCCAAAACCAAGGAATGCGAATCATAACTGGAAGCCTGAAGACAACGCCTATTAATGAATTAGAAAAGATAACTTGTTTACAACCAATGCAGGATAGAAGAGATAGCAGAGCCCAGCAACAAGCTGAAAAATTTAGAAGATTGACAGACCACCCTATGTATAAAAGGTTTAGTGGTTTTGGAAAGGGAAGACTGAAGCGTAGCAACTTTGTAGAAACTGCAAAACGAAAGATTAGGGCAGATCCCATACTTAACATATCAACAGTCAAACCCATTTACAATGCAGACAAGTTCCCAGCTTGGAGACAGCAGCAACTGCCTGAGATGATAGAAAACATTCCTGGTATTGAGAAAAAGAACACTCAGCATGAAACAGAAAGAAGAGAAATAACCCTAAACTACATAAAAGAACATTACCCAAGCAGCAATTGGACCCATGCATATACAGATGGATCAGCCAAAAATTCAGTAGAGAATGGAGGAGGAGGAATTCTCCTAAATTTAAAAAATGGAGTGAAAAAAACACATTCAGTGGCAACTGGAAAGTTTTCAAGTAACTTCAAAGCGGAGGTAGAGGCTCTGAAAACTGCAGCAGAAATGCTTTTGATGGAGGAAAATAAAGACACGCAAATAGCTATCTTTACAGATGCAAAGTCAGCTGTCTCAATACTGAAGAGCAAAAACAGCACAGAACTAGCTGACCTAAGAGCAGCACTCCATGGTCTATGCCAGAAATCCAAAAAAGTTGTAATACAGTGGATCCCATCACATTGCAGTATACCTGGAAATGAAGAGGCTGACAGACTGGCAAAAGAGGGCGGACGACTACCACAGCATGACACAGACATAACCTATAATGAGGCAAAGAGGTTGATAAAAAGCACTTATAGAACCAAATGGGAATCAGAGCATCCAGGCCACCAGAAGGATGATGCATATTACAAACTCGACCGAAGAGAACAAGTAGCAATCTTCAGACTCCGCACAGGACATAACAGGCTGAAATACCACTTGTTCAATAAACTAAAGATAGGAGATACCGATGAATGTAATTGTAGAACTGGAAAAATGACAGCAAAACACTTGCTGCAGGATTGCCCAACGTATGCAGAACAGAGAAAGATATTTTGGCCCACACCTGCTTCATTTGAGGACAAGCTCTATGGAGATGTCAACAAGCTCAAGTTGACCGCAGCTTACTTTAACTACATTCAGGTTGACATTTAAAGGTGCATGAAGACCCAGAGGCATGAAATGGAATATTGCTTGGATAGCAAATCCATTATGTGGAAAGTCCAAATCGAAAGCTCGCTGTGTGGGCTTCATAAAAGGTGGAAAAGTGTCCTAGTGGCACGAAATGGAATATTGCTTGGCTAGCAAATCCATTACATGGAAAGTCCGAATCGAAAGCTCACTGTGTGGATGTCATCTGCAGACTGCATACTTCTGGTTTCCGGAAGAACAGCCTATGGTGAACGGAAGGCCCAATATACGGAAGTGAGGCTAAGCAGCCATGTGCAGGACGTGACGATTCCTTGGGTGAGCCCAGTACCAGAGCGCTATGTATCGGCTCTGCAAGTATGGAAGCCTCCTTGGATGGCGGGGAATGACATGGTCTGCCCCTGCCTTCCCTTGAGGGCTGACCAGGATCTTTGGCTATTCTATATGGGCCAGCTGGGATGGGGGATAACACCACAACAGTGAGTCAAACGTCCTAAGAAACCCCCGGGAAGGTTAACCCGGTCAACAAATGCCCGCAGAAGTCGGATGTGTCGGCCTAACGGCGCAAGAACGCAGCTCTGCTGTAAACAGGCACAACGCAATCACATCCGAAAAAAAAAAAACAACTCCGGATGATCGCAGAAGAAGAAGAAGAAGTCCAGTTTTTGTTTAGCTATTATTTCAATTATTATTAGTAGTAGTATTACTGCCGGCCCCGTAGCGATGGATTTACGGGTGCAGTTCGTAATCTCACATTGCGCGTTCTAAAGACAGCTGCGAGCGATTTGCCAGTAGACCGCCTTGAGTTAGTTTTTGTGAAATGGTATAGGGTGTCGAATGTTCAGAAAGCAATGGCAAACTACGGAACGTAAACTAGCTAAGAGATCACAACGGCAAAACATGCTGGTGTTGACTGAGACGTCTTGTAAAAGACATGCAACTACCTTTTTAAGTAGCATTACTACATTATAAAATCTAGTTTTTCTTAGCTATAGTTTCTATTATTATTAGTAGTAGTAATGCTACATTATACAGTTTAGCTTTCCTTAGCTGTTATTTGCATTATTAATAATATTATTATTATTATTATTAGTAGTAGTAGTAGTAGTAGTAGTAGTAGTAGTAGTAGTAGTAGTAGTAGTAGTAGTAGTAGTAGTAGTAGCAGTAGTAGTAGTAGTAGTAGTAGTAGTAGTAGTAGTAGTAGTAGTAGTAGTAGTTTTTTAAATTCTAGTGTCTATTCATTTACATTTATAAACCGTTGTTCAAATATGCGTTCATCATTCCCTTAATGATTTGTTTAGGTACATTCAACATTACATTTTTCAGTTTCAAAATGGAAGCAATATTGCCTATTTCATCAGCTGTTGAAAGCTTGAATAATAACGATTCGGTAACCTTGACAATACACAAAGGTCATGAACTGTGGTGTCTGCTAACAACTGTTACTTCCGGTTGTCAATAATGTAATGGGTTAACTGTCTCGGTCTCAATGTGTTGTAACATTAACCATTTTTATTCCAAACTCTGTTCGCACAATCAGGTGGTTACCCACACCAGGACAAGACAATGGTCACTTTTAGGCTCACGTTATAATCACCTCATGACAAGACAATGGTCACTTTTAGGGCCATGTTATAATAACTTCACGACAAGACAATGGTCACTTTTAGGGCCATGTTATAATCACCGCACGACAAGAGAATGGTCACATTTTAGGGTCATGTTATAATCAATTGAAGCTGTGTCGGAGGGATAACAAACGCAATTCACAATCCCGCATACCACGTTCGAAACACAGCTACGGGAGATATGGAAGAAAACTGACGTGCGCTGGTTTTCATACAATAGTGTGAGTTCCGGTCGTTCAGAAAGCAATGGCAAACGACTGGACGTGAACTTGCCATAAATTTATAAACATACTAAAAATGCTGGGTTTGACTGCGACGTCCTGTAAAGGATATGTAACTAACCGACAGCTTCTGCAGCTTGCCTTGTTCCAGATGTATTGGTGTTACCTTTCCTCTGGAGTAAACTAGGCAGGGATCATGCTGCATGGGCAACACATGGTCTCTATAATTCAGCCCAGGCTTTGTGCTATGGAGAGGTATAATGTCTTTTTTTTTAAGCACAATACAACAAACTATCGTCTGTCAAGTTTATTATTATTATTATTATTATTATTATTATTATTGCTAGTATTATTGTTATTATTGCTACTTAATTTATTATTATTATCATTATCGGTGCTAATATTGTCATCGTTTGTTACGCTTAGGAGAAGGAGGAGAAAGAGAAGGAGTAGGGGAGAACGAGAAGAATATGAAGCAGAATAATATGATGATGATGATGATGATGATGATGATGATGTGATGATGATGATGATGATGATGATGATGATGATGATGATGTGATGATGATGATGATGATGAATACGGATTGTTATTTTGCTCCAGTATTAACCCGAGACCATAGATAGAAACGATCTGTCTCCTCCTCCCCACTCTCTCTCCCTCCCAGCCCTTCCCCCCCCCTCTCTCTCTCGCTCAAGTATCTCTCTCACTGAGTATCTCTCTCACTCAGTATCTCTCTCGCTCAGTATCTCTCTCATTCAGTATCTCTCTCACTCAGTATCTCTCTCGCCCAGTATCTCTCTCACTCAGTATCTCAATCGCCCAGTATCTCTCTCACTCAGTATCTCAATCGCCCAGTATCTCTCTCACTCAGTATCTCTCTCGCTTAGTCTATGTCCCTCTTCTCTCTCTCTCTCTCTCTCTCTCTCTCTCTCTCTCTCTCTCTCTCTCTCTCTCTCTCTCTCTCTCTCTCTTTCTTTCTTTCTCCCATACACACCCATACAACACAAGCACATACCACAATCTTAATTCATACGCAAAACCAAGTCACATTGAGTGAAAACTCTGTGAGAAATGCTAACACTATTACTAATGCGACACTTATCCCTCCTGAATAGTTCTGCATATTATCAAACCGCCATCTCTCGGTGTGTGGGAATATCCGCTATATGGTTGCATCACCGCCGGGAAAGAACAAATGGTATTCACTCAACTGTATTTTTGAATACGTGAGAAACAATCTCCCTAAGTATTGATCGACGCTCATAGCAGTAAAAGAAAGATGTAGGGATTAGAGAACACACTAAATATAGCCAGCTGCGTGTCGTTTACAGAACGTTGCATTCAGTTCCAGTATTTATCGTATTATTTTGTGGGTTACTATACAATTTTTTGTTCAGTAGTTTGCTATTGCCGTGCTCCGTGGCGAAGGTTTTACGGGCGCGGTTCGTAATCCGTATACCCGCGTTCAAAACACAGCTGCGCGCGATTTGGCAGCTTACCGTGTTGCGTTGGATTTGCGTTAGTATCGGTGCCGGTTGTTCAGAAAGCAATGGCAAACTACTGAACGTAAGCTTGCCAATCGATCACAGCGACAGAAATGCTGGGTGTGACAGCGATGTCCTGTAAAAAGGATATTTTTTAAAAAAAAGATTGCTCTTGCTTTCTAAACTGCTGACGTCTCATATCATGGAAATCAACGCACAGAGGTCTGCGTCCAGATCTCCCGCGGCTGATATCGAACATTCAACTCCGTATGTCGGGGAATTATGAAACTGCGCATCTCACTACCCTCTAAGCTACAGCCTGTTAGAAACCACACTTACAATGTTGCGTGTCCTTGGCAGGACGTTGTGATCAACACCAAATTGGTTTATAGGCAATTTAACGTTCAGCAGTTTGTCGTTGATTTCTGAACGAGAAGTCAACGTTTAAATCCAATTTAATGCCAGTGTAGGGATTGAACTCCATACTTCGTCATCAGCGCACTGGAAGTTTAAGAGTTAAGCGTGTTAGTGGCCTTCAATTCATAAATAAACACGTATGTATTGTTCAGCGCTCATAGAGAGTGAGAAGAAGGAAGTAGAGATTAGAAGAAATGATAGTATTTAGAAGACAACACTAAAATGAAAGGTATATCCTCTGTAAGTGCCAAGCAGTGCGACTATATCATTTAGTGACTATACCAGGATTCGAACCTGTCGCCATCAAATGAGGGTAGGAAGAAAGGAGTTGGTCTACTTCGAAGTACAGCCAACGTAACACCTCCGCACCCCACAGTGTGTCTTCATTAGCTAACCATGTCATTCATCTTAGTATGCAAGAATTGAATACGGGCAGAAGTAGTAAATATAAGATATAGAGGACAACATTAAAGTGACATATATATCTTCTCTAAGTGCAAAACGTTGCTACTAAATCTTCTGTACGTGTCAAACATTGCAACTATATCTTCTGTAAGTGTCAAACATTGCAACTATATCTTCTGTTAATGTCAAACATTGCAACTATATCTTCTTAGTTAGTTAGTCGCAGTTCCAACTTCACAGCAACGGGACGTCCCCATTATGCTCCGTTCCTGTGCCAGTGAATAGCACACAAAACACTCCCCACAGCCCAATGTGAAAAGTGGAAAAGACAGGTGTCTCGACAAACAACAGCCCGCACAGATACACTGTGCATAATGCCGCCGCCAGAATGTCAACACACCAGTCCCCCACGAAACACCCAATTCATCTCTGATGGAATCGGCAGTCATTTTCCTATCTGGATGTTTCCTAGATGTTCACCCACACAGTCCACACACAAAAAAACAGTTCATCACCGACGGCAGTGGCAGTCAACCAGAAGCCCAGCAGCCACGCATTTCTGCATAAGGCAAAAACCGGTCAACTCTGGGACATAGCCACCTGCCATCACTCCAAACATGCAGTCACGTTCCAAAAAAAAACTTGGGTAGATTCAAAAGCACTTCACACGAAACTCACAGCTCACAGTGTCGCGCCACGCACTCACCCAGTAGCAGGGCGACGGAACCATCAAGCCTCCTTATTCGCCTCTTATGACATGCTTGATAGGCTACAGTGTTGCTATTCTTTGCTTCCCTTATAGGCCCCAGCAACACACGGGAGAACTATATCTTCTGTAAGTGCCAAGCATTGCAACTATGTCTTCTGTAAGTGTCAAAGATTGCTACTATATCTTCTGTAAGTGTCATACATCGCAACTATATCTTCTGTAAATGTCAAACATTGCAACTATATCTTATGTAAGTGTCAAACATTGCAACTATATCTTCTGTAAGTGCCAAGCATTGCAAATATGTCTTTTGTAGTGTCAAAGTTTGCTACTATATCTTCTGTAAGTGCCAATCATTGCTACTGTACCTTCTGTAAGTGCCAAAAATTGCAAAACATTTTTTAAAATCCCGAAGCAAAATCTGCAGTGACTATATAAAGTGTTAGGAGTCTAATTTCTCTAATCAGTTTAGGGTTTTCATTTGTTACTTGTAGGACTTGGACATTGGTTTTTCTGTCGGTCTATGGTATTCTTGCATTCTCCTCAGAAACCACATTTCTACTGCCATCAGATGTTTGTCAGCTTGTCTGCTCATTGTCTACGCTTCACATCCATACAAAAGTACAAGTTCCATGTATCTCTTCAACACTCTTTCTCTAGTTGCAAATGCCATTTTTTTTTTTAATTGGTCAGTATGTTTTCCATCTTGCAAAAGACTACATTTGTCATGGCAATTCTTTTTGTAATCTCTTCCAGGCATCTTCCACCAGACTGTTCGGAAGATAATTGTACCGTTTCACTTGATTAAGAATATTCCCATTTACTCGTATATTACATTGTGGTATTTCCTTCTTCCTAGTGACTACCATAATCAGTGTCTTCTGTAAGTGCAATTCAATTCTAACCCCAGCTGTTCACCGTGTGCAACAACCGCATCTACTAAATGTTGCAGACAGTGAACAGCTGGGGTAAGAATTAAATTGTACTTACAGAAGACACTGATTATGGTAGTCACTAGGAAGAAGGAAATACCACAAAGTGATATACCTCATTGTCTGCAAGTCAGAATTTTTTTTCCCCCACTGACTTAGCCAACCCAGTTCGAGCCAGCCTAAAATAACAACAGATAATATTCTGGGAAGTAAAAGCGGAGGTTATTAAACATATCACCCACTCAGTGTTGTATGGTTTTAAAATATAGGGTAACAGCCATATAACGAATTCGCCATATTATGTGAAAGCGGGCAGCTTACATTTTACACACTGAATGTATGTTACATAAAAGATGTAAAATAATTTCATAGGTATTAATCCCCATTCATAATAGTAAAGGAAAACTGTATAAAAATGTTTATCTGTAAATATAAAAATAAATGATGAATCGGTGGTCAGCATGGCAGAATGGATAAGAGCGCACGTTCTTAAACATCCAGGTGTGCTGATGCCTAGTTAGCAGGTTCAACCCCTATACTGGTCAGTTAGACTAAAATGTTGACTTCTCGTCCTTGACTTGGGAACGTACATTACATGTACCTCTGAAGTCGGAGTGAGTTAGCCTCATGGCGAGAGACACTGGAAATAGAGAAAGCTAATCCACACGCAAAAATCAGTCCAGTGTAGTTGAAGTAGTGATTAATTTATTATTATTATTATTATTATTATTATTATTATATTATTATTATTATTATTATTATTATTATTATTAAAGTAAGATAGATTGTCCATGTGAGGATGGTAACGACCTTCTTCAATATATTTGCATAATTTTACCAGGTGACTTATTTCTATTGGAATGCATAAGCTACGAAGATTGATTAGTTCCCTTGTAGGTCGGTAAGTTTAACCTCTCAAATGTGTTTCCAATTGTAATGTTGACAACAATCTAATCTATCCATCCATCCGTCCATCATGTGCCATGCCGATAAGCGTGGGCGGTCATGTTTTGCCATCTCACTCGATCACCAGAGTCGTGGATCAGCTCCGTGTTCATGTCTCGACCATGCCACTGGCCAAGCCATCCAGGTATTTACTTCTCGGTCTTCCCCTTGGTCTCTTCCCTTCGATCTTGCCAGTTGTCACCAAGTTCTCCAAGTCATTTCTTCTCATAACATGCCCAAAAAATTTTGACTGTCTACGTCTAATGACTCTAATCAGTTTACGATCTTCATTTGTTTCTTGAAGGACTTGTTCATTGGTTTTTCTGTCTGTCCATGGTATTCTTTGCATTTTCCTCAGAAACCACATTTCCACAGCCATCAGATGTTTTTCAGCTTGACTGCTCATTGTCCACGCTTCACATCCATACAAAAGTACAGGTTCTATGTAGCACTTCAACACTCTGTTTCTCGTTTCAGTTGATATCTTGTTATTGGTCAGTATGTTTTTCATGTTGCAAAAGGCTGCCTTCGCAATGGCAATTCTTGTTCTAATCTCTTCAAGGCATCTCCTATCAGATGTTATGACTGTTCCGAGATAACTGTTTCGATTCACTAGCTTAAGAATATGCCCATTTACTTGTATATCATTTCCTTCTTCCCAGTGACGACCATAATCTGTGTCTTCTTACTATTCAGTTCTAACCCTAGCTGTTCACTGTGTGCAACAACCGCATCTACCAAATCTTGCAGATCCTGTTCATTGTCTGCAATCAAGACTGTATCATCTGCATATCTATTGTTATTAATGTATCGTCCCCCAAAGTTGATTCCTTCCATACCGTCTATATTTCTGAAAATATTTTCACTGTACAGGGGGAAAAAAAAGATCTGGAGACATTACACATCCCTGTTTCACGCCTCTGTTTAACAGGCTGATATTGACCTACATAGTTATCAATTCTGATGGCAGCATGTTGTTTCCAATATATGGTTTTTACAAGTCTAAGGTTTTTCCATCAATTTGTAGATCTTCAAGCATCCTTATCATGTCGACATGTCTCACTTTATCGAAAAACAATGTAATATTTGTCGCCTATTCCGCATGGTTAAACTTATTAGTTTCTATTTTTCCATGGGCATATTATCTAGTTTTTAAATATTTTTTTTTCCAGCCTGTTTATTCTATTTGCATGCTTAAGATATATTTCTAAGCAGTAAATTATTGCTTACATATACGGAAGTTATAAAAGAAGTAACGGCTGCAACAGGTATAACAATACAAATAAACACAATTAGTTACGAGTAACTCCTGCGTAAAAGTGAGAGATAATAGCCATGGAAATGATAATAATAGATATGACAAGTAACGGCTGCAGCGGGATATAACAAATCAAATAGTGAGGCGTTAGTTATTAGATAGTTCCAACAACTGTGTGCAGACAGGCAGACAGATTGCGTTGTATACGTGCGATTGCCGTGGGAATATATTTAAGAAAATCGTCATAACTCGACATATCAATGGAAAAAGAAGCAGATCAAGAGAAATGATGCTGAATGGGCTGAGACAGTGGCATGGAGGAATATCATCAACAGAGTTGACCCAAGACACCAGATAACGAGATCTGTAGGGAGACATGATTGTATACGCCAGCTGGCAGGGTATAAATAAGTAAATAAATAAATAAATAAATAAATGTATATTATTTGTCTTGTTGTAACTTTTAAATTATCTACTTTTCTGCTACATACATATTGTTATAAATCTAGTTTACATCTATATTCACGTTTCCACTATCTAGCTTCCTCTAGCACAACTTGCTTCTATCGTTCAACACACTCAAGTTTATCCTTTCATGGGAAGTAAGTTTGGCAGGTATGGATCGTCACACAAAAGCGTACACGACACTATACAGAGATAAGAGAAAACACTACTACCATAAAGTATTTTAAAATAATGTAATGTGCAGTAATGTAAAAGACACGTTTGTTTCAGCATAATGCGTATTGGGCGTTGATCAGAGTAAGATACAGGAATGTTGCCATACTTTCAGGCGGGTATGGTATACATGCTGTATCCTCATATTTTAGAAGAATCAGCAATTGATAAATGATGCTGTCAATATCAAGCCGGCCGCTGCTACTTCCCAGACAATTACATGGTACAC
The DNA here is from genome assembly GCA_014155875.1 of Cepaea nemoralis. Taxonomy (NCBI): domain Eukaryota; kingdom Metazoa; phylum Mollusca; class Gastropoda; order Stylommatophora; family Helicidae; genus Cepaea; species Cepaea nemoralis. The sequence goes on along the minus strand of JACEFZ010005036.1, from coordinate 1,578 downwards.
ATTTCAGGCTGTGTAGGCCTGGGAGCCCAGTTCAGTGAAAAAATTACTTACTTTCCTTTACCCAGCATGGGTCTGGGGTCGACCCAGTCACGTCGAGCTGGTATTATGGACAAATAAATACGGCCGCAGAGTACTTACTGGCCATGATATTGCTCGCGTGATGATCTGTCGTTGGAGATAATCACTCGAGTGGGTGTTCGGGCCTTATCGTTATTGATTTGTTACATTTCTCTAATGGGGTGATTACATTTTCTTGTCTTCTATGTCTTATTCTTCTTCTTCGTCTTCATTTTTGTTTTGTTTTTCTCGTCCTCTACCTCCTCTTATACCTCAATCTTAATCATCATCTGTTTCTTCTTCTTCGTCTGTCTTCTTCGTCTGTCTGTCTTCTTCTTCTTCTTCTTCTTCTTCTTCTTCTTCTTCTTCTTCTTCTTCTTCTTCTTCTCTTCTTCTTCTTCTTCTTCTTTCTTCTCTTCTTCTTCTTCTTCTTCTTGATACTTCTAACTTCGAAGCGTAATTTTACAATTAGTGGTTGTTGAGGGTCAACTGGGGTAGTAGTGAAGTTATCTCAGTTCCACAACGTGATAATAGTTAATAGTAATAAGTGTTGAATAATTTTCTCTACTTTATTTACTGTCAGACAATGTTAAATGTGTATGTTTTCATCCAAATATTTATATAAATATTTGTTTTATTATTACAATATTCTTACTTCTACACGCGTCGTAAACTAAGCCCCATCAATTGTATGTATATTACCCGCAAACAATGGTCAACGAAGACCAAGTAAACACTTGCCTCAGCAAACATCGGAAACCTCAATTCGACCAGACTTAACGGAAAATGTAGAAAAAAAATGTGTTATTACGCTACAGGATGTTAGTTGATTAGTTGGTTGTGATTGCTGAGATAGGCTGTCTTAGACCCGCTATATTGGCATGCAGGCGGTTTAAGCTTTACAGGTGTTACATCTAGGAGAGAGCTCATTGTAGAGTAGAGAATATTTTCCCAACCCGGTAGTGAATTATTATATCCTCGGGTGCTGTATTGAAGAGCTTGTATCCCCCTCTCCAAGCGCAGAAACTAGCGGGATTTAGCATACCGTGGCAGGGATTTTAGGAATTTCATGAGTGCGGAGACAAAAATTAGGATATAACCATGTCGTGATTCACCACACCATATGGGGAAGGGCTGGGATTGGACCTCGATTGATCGTGCCTCCCTCACAGACTCGAAGTCTCTCGTCAACAAATTCCAGCCCAAAGCTGAATATTCATATTAGATATATCAAATGGGAAACTCTTTGAGGCTACTACGACAGCTCACAAATAAGCACAAATGCATTGGTTGGCGCTCATAGAAGTGAGAAGAAGGAAGTAGAAATTTTAGAACGAACAAGACAAGCATAAACATTGAAAGCTTCAGTAGAAGAAGGAAGTAGAGGATGAACAAGTCAGCATGAAAATGTAAAGCATTATTAGAAGTAGAAGAAGAAACTAGAGACTAGTCAACATAAAAATGTAAAACTATATTAGAAGTAGAAGAAGAAACTAGAGACTAGCCAACATAAAAATGTAA